>BMAO01022889.1:0-30186 GCA_019973975.1 Trichonephila clavata
TAGAATTATCTTTCAGATTTTTTCATAATTCCGTCGATGTCCATAATTCTGAGGAGATTGACAAATAAGGTCCATTACAAATTCAACAACTTCCATCCACTCAAAAATTGATAAATTTATAGAGTAATACATAGCGCACTGAGAATTGTGGACCTTGCTTTGGACAATAAATTGTATTTCATTGAAGTCAAAGAAATAGTTTAATATTTTTATAAGAATAACCGTAAACGTTTTAAGCTATATGTAGGACTTTTTCTTGGTTCACAAAATACAAACTGTCATAGAAAATTAATAATTGTGCCAAAAAGGCAACGTAATCAAATCTGTGCCAAACCTGATTAACAATATCAGTTACACTATTTTTTAACGTTTGGTTTTTCTTGGATTAAACGTTTGTTTTGTTTCGAGCACCGGAAGGAAGAATGATGATTTCTCTTTTAAAAACATTTTGGTGTCAAGATTTATTTGAATGAATGATAGTTCGTTTATTTTTAAGTAGTGTTACGAAAATATTTTTGGGGTGAGTGAAAGGGTCGGGGTTCACGTCTTGACATTTGTTGTAGACTCACTCGAATTCGCCACTCATACATAGTGATTTCACGTTTAGACAGGATGGAACAAATCACTACTCAAAATCATTGACTTTCACGCTTCTCTCTTACAAATATAGCAAGTCAATGACACACTTTCAAATGTATTAATTTGATAAGCTAATTAGAACACTTGGTAATATGGTAACTCGCTACAGGGCGTACCACTAAACTTTATAATACTCGCGCTTTCAACAGCGCCTTTATAATTGAACTCTTGCACATTGAAGCGAAAACTAATTTCATGGGATGTTCATTACTCTTTGGAAAATCTCTAATGGTGTCAGTATCCCAGTGATAAAACACTTCTCTGCGTTAGTCAGACTACGATATACGAATCATTTCCCAACACGACCCGAAAGTCATAATTTGTTAAATATAAATCGCGACATAAATTGTCAAAACAATTTTACTATCAAAAATTAAAATGTACTTAAATTCTCAAAAAAAAATACTAGTGAATTACAAATTTTTTTTTAATTCTCTTTTCTTGATTCGAGTTTCGATACGGCAAGAACAACTAAGAGTTTCTTGAGACGCATAAGGGGAGAGGTGGGGGGGAGGGTGTCCAGACCTCCTAACCCTTGATTTTATTTTATATAGATATTATGAGAAAAGTGAAAACAAATTCTGGTGCTTTCTGATAAAAAATTAATGTTACATAGAGGGTGGTGTTAGGGTATGTTGAATAAGAAGGCGCGTTTTACATTTAAGAAGACCTTAATGAACATAAAGCCATTGGAGTAAAGAAAATAATTGGACCCTACCACTAGGTCAGGTTTTGGGCCAAGCCAGATCTTACAAAAGATTACAAAACCAAACATAATTTACTTTTCATATCACATAAAAATATTTAAATACTACACTTATAACTAAATACAAGATGAAATTAAAACTGAGTAAACGAAGTAAATAACTTTAACATTAGAGAGTATTTATGGTAATTATCAAAATAGTAAATCTCTCTAACAGTCGAAAGATAACCTGGTAACTTAAATAAAACCAAAACATTAAGAAAGACACGAAAATTGTAAAATGATTTTTGATTTCAAATTCTTACGGAGGAAAAAGTGTATCGCTTACCTTATTCTTCGTTTCTGAATCCCGGGATGAGCTTGACCTAAAATTCGATTATATTCTGGCATAAATACTACCAGTCTTAAGGAGAAGAGTTCTTTGTATGATGCAAAAATGATTTAATAGAAAAGAAATTAAAAAACTAATACATTCCGCGTGCTATGATAAAAACACAACTACTATTACTAATTAGCTGCCTGGCCACCGTTGCACGGGCTTTCTCTACTTCTATAAATTTTCCCGTCTCAATATCAGCGCGTCCAGGGGTGGGTGTGATTTTTATAATAACATGCCATTAAATTCCCTTTTTTCGAAACTTTTTTGACTGCCTTCCCCGTCGTACGGATTTTTCCCTCACCGCTTAACCCGGCTTTGTCCGGGCTTTTATTAAGTTTATATAACTTAATCCCATGGAAATTTTCACTTTCTCTCATGACGCTAGGTCTTCTATGTGTTTGGACACGCTCGATGTGAGTTTATTCTATAATTATGTCATTAAAATTTCCTTTTTTGAAATTTTTTCACTTCTTTTCTTCCTGAGACAGGTTTCTTTTCCCTCCATTTCCCCCGTCGATGCACGAAAAGTTTTGAATGCATAATATATTTCCAAGGAAATTTCCCTTCCCTCTCACTGTCAGCACTACTGGTGTGTGTGGGATTTCTATTTTAATGAAATTACAATTACTATCTGATAAAAATATTTTAGTATTTTATTATAATTATATATTTTTTCCAGTCCTTGTCTTCAGTAATTATTTAAATGTGTATCGGACGAAAAAAAAGTATATTACAGAAAACTAACATACTACTCTTTATTTTATAATAAAAATGGTTAAAAAGTTCGTTTAGCAATTAAGTGTGACATACCATTTCCTTAAGAAATGGTAGTAAAAAAAATCTCGTTTACTGATATAAATCTCAGTGTCAAAAAAGAAGAAAGGGGGTAGAAGTAAGGCTGCTGAATTTATTTTTCCTTTCATGCTCTGTAAGCACTCAAATCTAGAATTCTCGTGGTGGTTTCCTACAATTGTTTAGTATTTCCCTTTGGTTATTTTGACTACTCGCCGTTAATAGGAGCGATGCACGTTGAATCTTTCGAGAGCTGAAACTTCCTTCCATTGGTTAGGTTGTTAGGAGAGTTGGGTGCAAGCTTAGGTGCATTCCTCGTCACTTGACCATAGTTCAAAGTTTCGAGGTCCATCGCCAAAGCTCTGGAGCAGGCGAACAGTGAGACTTAATATTCCCTCACTAACTTTGCAATTTTTTAGCTCCCGGAAACGAAATGTACATTTAAAAAAGTTTTTGTATGTTGAAAAGTAGAAATTTTTAAAATTACAAAACATTCATAAATATATTAAATATTGAATTTAAATTGTGAGCATATTTTGAAATGTTCGAAACACGGGGAAAAGATTCATGCAATTAATTATCTTTATAAATAAATAAATTATTAATGCTTAATATAAATATTTTTAGTATTTTTTAAAATTCGTAAAATAAAAGTTTTGGGCATTTTATTTTTTAAATGTCTAATTCTAAAGATCAAAGAATAAACTTTTTAAAAATTATTTTCATTCAAATCCATATTGATTCATTTTAGAAAAAATCATTAAATAAGCAAATATCATTGTTTTGTTTTTAAAAAAAATTCGTATGGTGGCTGTTTTATCTTTTCGACGAAAAAATTGCTGGCGATTTTTGTAGTAGTTTTACGGAATTAAGGAAATTCCGTAAAAATGTGCAATCTCTTTGTGGTGTTTTCTGTGAAATCCTAGTTGAAAATTCTTTTAATTTACAATGTTCATGATTTTGTTTGGCAGCAAAATTTTTAATCAAAGTTTAAGTTCTAAAGGCTCCAACCGAGACAAGAAGCCGAACGGTAAATATCTATAAAAAAAAAGACGTTAGAGAGTATTTCCAAATACTCGTACTGGTGGAGACTCTTCAATATACTGTAAATATTATGTGTAAAACAGAGTTCTCTTTCTGGAGATAAGGAATACCTTTACAACAATTACCCAGCTTCAAATTAATAGGTTTTGGGGGATTAAAATTGTAACTGCAATTATAAATGTAACTTATTAAAATCACCACTATAATAGTTTAGTATTTACTTATAAATAAAAATATGAAGTTTTGTAATTATCATAGTTTTACTCGGAATTGTTAAAACTCCGCAGTGAGTTGTGTTTCATATAATAAAAAATTCTAATTATTTATCTTCATAAATTGCATTTGCTGTTTGAAGTAAAACTTCTTAACTCAAGCTGGTTTGGGGAGTAAGCTGGCTAATGGTGACGAGAGCGTTACGAAAAGTGTAATCGGGCGAGGTGAATGGAGGGGGATATAAGTCAGTGAAGATAGAAAGAGCAGAGTGTTACATTTCGTATATTATATGTAGGGGTAGGTGAGAGCACACACACTCTCTCTGTGAGAGTGATTAAGTAAGCGATCGAGGGAGTTGTTTTTATATCCTTTTCATAAAAAAAGGTCTCCAACCTGCTATAATTATTAGTGTTTTAAACAGCATCTATACAGTATTCTTGTGTGTGATCAACTTTTAATAGATTGTCACTTTTGCTAATGATGTATTGGAGAATACCAAAGTGGGTTTGAAAAGGAAAATCTTCATTGAACACAGTGTCAATAATAGGAAGAATGATTCTTGATATCATGAATGACAGAAAAAGTTGTCCATGGTTACTTTTAATTGCCAAAGTCTCAGAAACACGTGTCGGATTTGAGCGATCCCGTAATTGATTCAAGCAATATTTTGTTTCTATCAGAAACCCGGTCAAATGAAGAGGGAATTGTTGACATCCCGAATATTAATTGTATTGCGAAATTTAGCGCAAAGATGTTAGATCAGCAGGAGTGGCAATTTGTCAGAAATCAAATTATGCTTCAATATAGCAACTTCGAACATGGACATTTTATTACGATATATTCGTGAAATCGATATTGGTCAATCATCAATTGGTGATATATGCGCTTCCACTGTGTTTTAAACAATGGAACAAACATCATAATGCAGTTGCTTACATTCGCCAATAGCACAGTTAAAATATTATAAAGTTTTTATACAAAAGACCTATGATTTACGGTCTAGTACGCACTGACGAATTAGGAGAAAACTATCATACGCTGCCAATAATTTAGCAGAAGATTTCAATGTTTAATTTCGCGTCCGAAGATATACAACTCTTGGTAAACTTTCTACAAGATAAATTAGAATACAAATGAATAAAATGAATAATAACCGAAATGAGCCTACAAAAGACATGGAAAAAAATCGATGAAGTATTCTCTAGATAGCTTTTAATTTTCATTCGAAAACGTGTTTCTCATACCATAATCCATTGTTTCGTTCTTACAATCAACACAGTAATTACTGATGTATACGATAATGAAAGTAATGAACAAAAATAAAAAAATCTATTCAACAATATTAATCTATCGATGAAAGCGCATAATAAATTTAAATATTTCTAGAAAATTAATATGTGTATATGAATATACATGATATATTATACATACATAAATATATATATATACAAACATATCAATGGAGCTACGGAGGTTTTACTTCAGTCGCGTGGTCTAAAGCATACATTTATTTTTTAGGTTAGAAAATATTGCGATTCTGTATGTACTAAAATAACATTATTTCTTTCTTTTCATTGTTAACGTGATCTAGAGGTAACCTCAGGTTATTCTTATTTGCAGTTATCGGATCTTTTTTTCTAATTTATTTTTATGGAAAAATAAGTTTTTTTTCAAGTTTCTGGAAATTTTATTCTACCCAACAATCAGAAATTTTATATAAAGTTATTAATTACAATTATCATACTTTTTTAATAGGAGGCTGGATCCCTTGTCTGAACTGCAGATTTAATGCAACATGGGATAGATGTATAAAGGTCATGGACAATAGTTAAAGGAATATTAAGCAATTTCTCCTGCAGACCGGTCTCTAATTCTGAAAGGCTAGATTAGGTGGAAATATGGAACGAAGTTTGGACACCAAGAAACTCCATAAATGTTCAATAATAATCAGGTACGGAGACCAGGCAGGATGTTCAACTTCGTCATGCTCTTCTAAACACACTTGAACACACCTGGCAGTTTAGATAGAGCGTTGTTGTCTTGAAAAAGCGGTCGCTCTACAGGGAATACAGTCTGGATAAAATGAGGACATGATCCTTGAATGCTTAGATAGTGATTTGATTGGATTTTCTGAAGAAGAATAACAAGGGATTCAAGACACGCCATGATATCGCACCCATACCATAATGGAGCCTACCCAATGCTTCAAAGTCGGCAAGAGTCATTCAGGATTAAACTAATTCTCTGGCATTCTACAGACATAAACGCGTCCGGTCGTCTTAAATAGGTGAATGACGATTCGTCTGATTATATTACCTGTTGCCACTGCTGTGGGACCAGCCTTTGTGATCTCTGCACCACTGCGTCACATGAAAGCATTAGTTGCTGTCATCAAATGTTCACAACATGAAGTTATTTTTGAGATTTGCTTTTCATAGCAATCCTTCCCCTCCCCCTTCCCCAGAATTAAAATTTTTGATCCAAAAGTCCGTGAAATGAATTTTTTTGGATTAACTTTAGTAACATTAGTACTAATGTGCATCCAACAATTAGTTGGATGCACATTAGTAACTCGAGCTAAACTCCTGGATATTGCAGTGTATGAAGCAACATGTGTATGGTTTGCTAATGCATACTATCGTTGTGTGTGTATGCACTAGTGAAACAGTCCGTTCGCTTTGCCGCTATTTCACTTTCCTTTACATGATAGAATAGGGTTCGCGTTTCTTACTATTATGCAGCAAAGTTCAATGTTTCTACAATGTAAAGCAGGAGTGGCCAACCTGTAGCAGGGGGGGGGGTATTGTAACAGTGGCACTCGAAGACCTATTGAATAAAATAATTGAAATTACAATAAGGAATTACAATTTCTTTTTTAACATTTCCATTGAACGATACGGGCGAGAAAATAAAGAACGTGGAAAGCCACACAATAGAAGTGAAACTTCTTTGGCGACGTTGGCCTAAATGCAGGAATAGATCTAATTATATTAAACTGCTGAGAAAACTTTAATCAAGCAAAATTCGAACTTCGTTTATTGCATGAAAATATTTTTATTCAATTTTCTGCATCATCATTTTCCAAGAAAGACACAATAGGTGTGTGGTAACTAAAGTAGGATATAGAAATCGCGATTGTAGTCAATCAAGAAATGTGAGAAAACTGTATCAATCGTGGTTCCGTATATTGTTTTTCCTCTCTAGAATCAGTATTTATTGTCAAATTTGTCTGTTTCAAAAATTCGATGAGTGGCTTTGCTTGTCTGAAGCAAAATTAACATAAAGTCTCCAGTTAAGATAATCGACTTTTAATCATCATTGGATCTAATGATTGCAGCAGCCTCTGATGTGTACAGCACTAAAACTTTATGGATAAAAATGATAAAAGCTGCAACAGAACTACCTGGTGATATATAGACTTCCGCTAGGAATTGGTGCTAGTTTTGCCTTTTTTTCTTTCACGAAACTCTTTTCCTCTTTTGCATTTGGTCTAGGTTATCTGACCAGAATTAATTTTGATTGAATGGAAATAAAATTATAATATAAAACTTAATGCATCACTCACAGAAGTCACTGTGTTTGTTTACAAGACGCTATCCGTAGCGATTCTGGCGCGAACGTTACTGACATATACACAATGCCCCAGACACTCCCGTAACGGAATGAGCCATATAATGGTAATATTCCCCTGAGCAATCGTCCAACTTTTTCACGGATATGACACAAGTCATGTGGTGTATCCCCCTCTCTTTTCCCCCAGCTCGCTATCTTCCCACCTAATTCCACATTGTAGACAATACAATTTCTATCAAAGAAGGATTCGTGTTAACGAGTCTTAGAAAGAAAGACATGTAATCTCTAGGTAAATTTCCTGATTGTTTGCTTTGAAGTATATCGTGTAGGTATAGATGGCGCTGTCTCTTTGAATCAGCTGTGTACAAAGGAGTGTTGTGGGCAACGGTAGTATAGTGCTATTTACAGTAATGTGTAGCGTTTTTGATTTAATTAATTTTTTTTAATGAATGATAGAGCCGATCTTGTACCTAATAACGTAACCAACGTTAATAAAAGACCATGACAGCTCAGGCAGTTATTCTCGATCTTTTTGCTGTGGTACACTTAATACAATTTCAAACTTGGGCAGACACTAACAATAAAATAAGTTTAAAAGAATGCATTTTGGGAAACTTGATGAAAATGCCACTCTCATTTCATCATCTACATTTGAAAGTTTGGATCTTTTTTTAATTTTATAATAGTTAATACTAAAAATCCGAATTCACGCAAATATGATGTAGAAAATCGTAGCAACATTTGTAGTTTCTTTGGCTATTAAGTGGTAATCACCACTAATTTTAAAACAAAAGGAATTAATTGACTCCTGAATGTTTTGAAATGAAATCTCGATTATAGCTGAGTATGTGTGAAATTAGTTTTTCCTCTTCATTTAAAGTTCATTCCTAAGTACAGGTGAATCCCTTATCACATATGATTACAAACTATATCAAATTTTTTTTAAACCATCTATCCACGAAATGATAAGTTAAATATACCACGAATATTCTTAGTTTGTTTCTATAAAACAACCGAATGATTCGGTTTCGGATTTTATTTTTTCCTCAAAGAATAACTGATAGTTTTTTAAAAAAATTAGCTGGATACTTCAACAATTTGGCAGCACACAAAAAAGCCGCAGCACAGTGGTGGAGAATCACTGACCCAGAGGCTATGGTCACTCTTTACATGTATGTCATGAGTTCGAGCCCTAGTGCCCCTTCGAACTCGTTGATGCTTGTTAAATTTTTCGAGTTAACAATGTCCTTCTGTGGGTGTAGTGTGGAAGTTCGTAGAAGGGGTACCAGAGCAGGTATCAACCTTTTCTCATTTCTTTTACGTAATTCATAAGAACGAGGTCCATCACCAATAACCCTTGTGGTGCCTCTAATAAGCACTCATACTCTTATAAATCAGGGATTCTCAACCACTGTGCCGCGGCACATTTGTATGCCGCCAAATTTTTTTGGTAGTTTTAAACCAAAGAGATTAGATAGGACCACATTTTCTCCTTACGTTATATGTGCTTTATGTAAATTGGTATTATGAATACTTTATGTGATAGAAAATAACATCATATTCATATATCAATTTGACTTAACTGTTAGGTGGAATGGATATCATGTGTGTATCATATTCCCTAAAATAACGAAGTTTTCTGAGGTACTTTTCTAACTGAATAAATTTTCTTACTAAAATAGTCATTAATTGTTGTTAATTTGTTTTTAATACCCTTTTATAAGTTTCACTTGTATGTAATGGAATCTTTGAACTGAATTTTTACCCACTTTAAAAGCCGGATTAATTCGAAAATCTGCTCACTTGTCCAAGACCGATGACAATACAATAATTTAATAATTTTGTTTCATTGTCCTGATCAGGATCCCATTTTCAGATCCCCTTTCCAGATATGGCGACTAAAAGATTAAGTTACAACTTAGTTCGATTAATTATAAAAGTTTTTTTTTTTTTAGTTTTTAAATTTTTTTTAATTAATCTTTAGAATATTGATTCTTAACCGCTGCGTCACGGTACTTTTGTCTACCACAAATTTTTTTTAAAGTTGTTAATTATACAAAAAATAAATAAACGAATAAAACATGGGAATCATTCGGCCTTCTTATAAAGTCAGTTAACAAAATTCGGGATTATAAAACTAGAGTGGAAAAAAATTGTTTTTGTTCGTAATCCATTTATGATAGGCGTTTGTCTGTGGGCATCTGGACTGTGAAAACAGTCCTCAATCCCACATCTGGTGAACTTCGATGAGGGAGACTGCGCAAGTGGAATTGTTCAGTCTGCTGATAGGCATGTTGGTAATTGGCTGAGGCGAGAAATTCCGCGAGGCGTGGCTAAGGGTTTTTTTTTTTGGTGGAGTGGAAGATTATTCTGCACGGGTTGAAAGCTTAGAGGCTTGCTTTTCACTGGTTGGTCAATGGTAAAAGTGATCATAGACTCGTTTGGCTGCCTAGGGGGCTATCCATTTATGATAACGGATACATCTGCATATGAATTCACTTTGAAAGAAGAGGAAAAACCAATTTCGCTCTGTAATAATCGAGATTTAATTTCAAAACGATCGGAAGAGTCAATTAATTATTTTGCATAATATTAGAGGTGATTATCTCATAATACCCAAAGAAACTTTACAAAAATTGCTACGATTTTCTACATCATATTTGCGTTAATTCGGATTTTCTGTATTAACTATTATGAAAAGAAGAAAAAAAATCCAGACTTTTAAATGTAGATGATGAAATGAGTGACATTATCATTTTACGACCCAATATAAACGAAGTTATCAAAAATCCTCATCTTAAATTTCGCATTAAATATTCTCTTATCGATAGTTATTGGCGCATAACTTTTCCGCGTTGCAAGTATTTGAATTTTGTTTTGTTTTTTGAATCGAATTTAGTATTAAATTCTCTTTAAAATAATATAGCACAAATTGCAACGTAATATTTTCAGTAAGCATACAAATTTAAAAAACATAACTTTAAAAAGTATCCACACAATTTTAGCCGCCACTGTATATATATAATTAAACAGTTTCAAAAAAGTTGAATGGAAGTCGAATTACAATATTTTCTAAACCTGTTAAATAGTCCAGCTTTTTCACAAAAAATTCTGAGATTACGCGTAGTCAAATTTTTTGTACTTAAAACTATATAACGTAAAGTGAAATTTTTATCCAAAATGGATGCCAAACACATCAGTAAATTGCTTTAAATAGCAAGATTAGCTCAAAAAATGGCGTTTTCTACGACAAAAAGCAGATGAGAGAGGAAAACATTTAACTGAAGATATACTAAAATGCCTTCAGCGAGCCATTCGTGGCCGTGGGACATGGATTGAAGACACCTAATGTGAGGAACAATTTGTGTACAAATGTTTCAAGTTTAATTACAAAATAAATAAAACAGAAACAAATATTAACGAACTAAACGACCAGATATAAATTATTTGCACTATTTTAAGATGAAATTGAACATTTTTGCACAAAATTCGTAGCATTATACACTATATGTGAATTGAGATGATTAAACTATGAGATCTTCTGTTATTATTGTTTCTCATTAGAGCCATGAACTGGCATTAGAGCTGGGGTACTCAACCTTTTTTCTGCATAGCTGCAAACATATGTCAGCTATTTCACGCGGACCGCATGAATATGTTAATTATTTCACGCGGGCATAAACATGAGCATAAATTGGGGGGGGGGGAGAAATGCCTTAAGTCCAAGATCACATTGGAAATTTAACATGTGGAAAATTGATCAAATTATTATGACTCCTGTTTTGCTTTTTATAATTATTTTTTATTTTGTCACTAACACTAAAGTAGAAGTATTTAAGAAACACTCCTTCACAATTTCTACATCAGTAAACGGTTTCATCTGATTACCAATATTATAACAAACTTCATAGGATATCTTTGTTACCCCTGTGATATTTACCACTAACAAAACACTTTGTTGCTGTTGTAAAGATTATTCAACCAAGCCTATTTATTACCTATTGAAATAAATCTTTGAAAAAGAAAAGTGTCATTGAAGGAGGATGGTACATCTTGAATGGTTCTTGTTTATTGGAATTTTTTAAATACAGCACTTTCATGACACTGATTCATGTTTGTTTTTTGCTACAAAATAGTCATCCTCCCGATCGTTTTGAAACGATATATTTTCTTTGAATATTTTTCGCTTGCACGGTATGAAAGATACTTAAAAATTAGTTCCTCCCGTAAAATTGTCGCTACTCCTCTGTTTACTGCTGTCTGTCTAACCGTAACCGTTTCAAAAAGAAAACAATATCAATTTGTACCCGTACAACACCGACACCAAAAAGCAAAATTGATATATTTGATTCTTGACAAGAATAATCCCCCCCCCCCCAATTTTTAATACTTTGTTCTTAAATAAGTGAATTTCACAGATCAATGGGCCATGATCAGCCCACTTCAAAAGGCACGGTGGGCCGCAGGTTGAGTACCGCAGCATTAGAGTAAGGGCCCAATGCCGTGTTGCTACATAAAGAAGAGTTATTTTAATGGGGTTGTAAGAACACACGCACACACGCTTTCTAGTAAGAGGGCAGTGATCAACTTTACAGCACCTACAGGACAATTTGCGACGCATCCAATTCAAAGAAAAACGTTGAAACAAACTCAGCCATTAAGACCTAATGTAACCCAATTAGGTGGGAATCATGTTCCAGATTACTCGGAACTTGAAAAACAAGCAATCCTACTTGAGGGTGTTCACACTGTTATAAATATAAGATCAGGAAGGAATCGCGTTACTGGTGTTCCATTTGTCCATTATGTACAATACACTGTTTCAATAAATATCACTACACAAGAGGAATTTAAATTCTTACCTTTATAATTGCATTTCATAAATTTTTCTTCCGTTTTAAGAGTAATATACCAGGGCAATTCGGAAAGTAACCTCCGAATCACTGTAAAAAACAAACTAGGAAAGGGGGGGGGTGTTTACATATCAAAGGTACTCCTCTATTTTTCAACATTATCTTCCGCATCATTCAAGACTTGAACCGTTTTAGCAATTTACCAATTCCTTTCAGTACAAAAAGAGGCCACCTGAGATTTAAACCAATGTCTCACTGGGTTTTTAAGTTTTTCTTCGTCAGCCAAATGCTGTCCCCCAAGTCATTTCTTCATTGCAGTTATTAGATTGTAATCGGAGGAGATCAGCACTCACTACAGACAGCGTTCCATTTCGTAACTCCTCTTGGTTATTAGTTTTTCCGTCCTTGGATAAGCGTATCCTTAGACACACTACACCTTCACTCAAAATGTTTGGCCTGTATACAGCATACAATTCACGATGACATTCGATCCTTACACAATCCCCCCCCCCCAAAGAAATCTTATCATTACTGGCAAATCACATTTGGCGGGACTTTTTATGGCTGCACACATTTTGTTTGAGTTATAACTAGCAAACTCCTGGCCCTACGACATACAGTGGTCAGTTTCCCGATCTAGCGCACGGAAATTATTTCATAGCTTTAAAGTCTTCATAATTATATATAATTATCAAAAATTATTGTAATTAACTTGGGAGTAGGCACGCACTCGATGTTAACGTTAATGGTCAAGCGGGGTGACTGAGTCACCCCAATCCTTTTTTTTATAATTATTTTTACTGTACGCGATAAAAATCGTGAATAACTTAATTAAGAGAAAGTATACTTATCTACTTTTTAAGGACTTTTAAATTTTTCTTTGAAAATTTGAGAAAAAATATCAATCAACCTGAACTAAGAAATTTCAAAAGTGTGCTTTCTTTTAATAAAGGACACAAATCACAGACACTTTTCGCTAAGATTATAGGAATGTTATTGGCAGGCAAAACTGCCATATGCTGTTCAAGTTATTGTAGTTTTATTGTCCTTTGATGGTCTATAAACAGTATGTTGAACTTTTTCTTGTTTATGTCTTTTTAACAGAACGAAGAGAGTCTTGTGCTACACTTATGGCTTCATATTTTTCCTGATGTTCTTTTGGTAGAATTTGAAAATTTTCCTTTCAACTCAAAAGTTTCCTGTTCATCGATTTTCTTATATTTACTTTTGCTATGATGATTAATATGCTTTATTTCAGTAGGTTCTTCCCTTGCTTGATCATTTTCAACTTTCTTCAATACCATTTCTTTTTCTTTTATTTTGCACATTTACATTTATAAACTATAATAAGTCATACAACACAGCAATCAAAACTACTAAGTTGTTCACAGGGGAAAATATATCTAGCATGTTCATAGAAAGTATCTTGGAACTAAAGTGTCACGCGGAGAATTCAGTCAAAACAAGTACCTTAAAACTGTAAAAAAAACGTATACCACGCCTAAAAAAGAAGGAAATATGTTACAAATACATTTTAGTTCCCATGAAGATTGTCCTATAGTGAGGATACTGTTAAAGTCATTGGCAATAAATAAATAATTTTCCCAGAATTAACGACTTCGTGAGCCTGGGGTGACTCTGTGCCCCCCGCGCTTGATCTTAGGTTAAAGTAAATTGGGCACTACTTTTATTTTCTAACAAGAAATAAGGTTCTTAGATGCTCAACAAATTAATACCAGGCGGGAAATTGATCAAGAATAAATGACCACTAAGTGAACCTAGTTTTTGAACAAAGATCTAAGGATATTAACAGCTATAGTAATGTAACACACGTGGAAGATATTTACAAAAAATAGGGTGGCAAGTTAAAGATTAAATTTTAACAAAACAAACAAATACAATCAAACAAAAGTGCGCACCTACAAGCATTAACATTATACATATGTAATAAAGATAATAGAGAGAGAGGTATGGTGGGTAGGGATATAGGAATGGAGTGAAGGGGGGAGGGCAAAATATAGTGTGCGTGATTGTTTGGGTAGGGAGGGTTTGGTAATATTTGAGAAGTAGGACTATTTATTCCATGATTCCGAGTCACTAGCATTATATTCGCAGGACTCGTATTGACGCGCCCTCTAACGAAGAGTAATAAGAAAGCAAAACAAGCTTCACAAAAATACCAACCGCTAACATTGAAAAAAATCATAACTTTGGGAGTTGCAGGAAGTAGCACCTAAATTTGGTATTAAATTAAAGATCCATATCTACTTTATGTGGCATAAGTGTTATATTGATCAATCCGTGTCAATCCCAAAAGTTCTAGTCCGTTAAACACAAAAAAAAAAAGACATGCGTTTTTGAGAATTACGTATTGTGCTAAATGTTATGCTTTTACAATTTTGAATCAACTTTGAACCTAATTTGAGAGTCAAATAAAGAAATTACTTACCCATAACGCGTATTTTTAAAGAAAAATGCCAAAAGCTACAAAACCTTGTTCAGACGAAACGATAGAACTTCCGACTAGAAAATGAGGCTCACGGGTGTTTCTCGTAGCCCCCACAAACCCGATCTAAACCGTCGACTGTTGGAGATTTCCAATCGCATACTGAAGAAAACTGATTACAACACAGCTAGGGGTCCTATGATGACCACAAATTGTGGGTTGTTAATTTTCGCGCAATTTAAATTTTGGGGTTTCCGTGCGCCAGATCGGGAAAACTAACCACTCTGCGACACTCTCATTTCCTGACTGGAAGCTTACTGAACCTGAGATTGCTGGAGCATTCTATTGAAAGCGCTCCGAACCGTAATTCCAGAGACACATTCAAACGGCGGTTAGTTTCCGAATTGCCCTCGTATACGTAATATAGGCTTATATTAACCAAATATGTATTAGAAATAAAATAGGCAATTTATAAATAAACCCATCTTCTTGATCAGATATTTTAACAGCAAAACGTTTTCTGTGATCGAATCGTCATACCTCCATTTCCATGTCACACATAGTTGTGGTTCTGAAACAGGGGACGCCCCACTTAAGTGGTTATTAAGTTATTTATATAAGTTATATGATTTTATAGATTTCTTACGAAAAGAAAATCAATCCTTATAAGGTAATAAATCATTAAAAACAATTTCATATATACCTGTTTTTTTATTATTATTAATCTTCAGAAAATTATTGAATTTCAACTTTCATTCATTGAGTGCAAGCGATATTCCCCGGGGCATCCCAGTAAAACATGGACTTTTCATAGTCAGAAGGTCTAGTAAAATCGGAATATGATTCTGTTTTACTAAGTCTATAAGATAACAGCTCAAAAATTGTCCAATCGAAAAACAATAGCAGCAGAAGGAGCTCTATGAAATGTTCAATAAAGATAATTTAAAACCATATTAGAGGTTTCCCAAAGAATGGGATTATTGATGAATATTTTAGATATTAGCTTAAGCACATATGTATACAAATATTAAAAAAGGAATGTACGGTTTCGCACTGTCAGAACTCAGGTGCTTCCCTTTGGGAAAGAAACAGGGCGTCGAAATTTACGTTGTGGCAATTTATATCCACCTATGTGGGGGTGCCACCCTAAAAAGTGATACTAGCTCCCGGCGTATGTACAGGTCTGCAATGGTTATTAACGATTCGCACTGCAAATTTTAAAAAAAAAACACTTAGATTCGATTAAATTATTCTTTCGGGGGAGATAAGAAATTTATAATCAAAGTACTAAAGCCAACTACAAAGCGAATATTGTGAAAAACTACGACAATTTAAGTAGAGTAACATTATTAATTAACAGCGACATATCCCCGGGTACCTGTGTGTGTGTGTGCGCGGGACTACTGCGAACTCAAAATGTAAAAAGATTAATGTTCTTGTGAAAAAAATTTGGAAGGTAGTTCCTTAAACCTCAAGAGGCTTCTTGTTGTATCAAATCTCTTTGGAGCAGGAAAGTCTACTCTAAGTTTATTTGATCTTTCCCCATAAGAATGTCCCAAGCCAGGTCTTGAACTTCAAACAACTGTCCTAAGGAAATGTCCCAGCAGTCCAGAGGATGAGCAGGAGAAATAGGGACAGGTAGGAAAGATTTTACCCTCTACACAAAGGTCATACCACGCAGGTGACCACTTACTATAGCTCGCCGAAACCGTCTGAAGAGCCCTGGATCTAATGTACTGTAGAGATAGTCTAGGACTCTTAGCTGTTTACCAGTGATGAGCAGGAGGATTTCGCCAAGTCAGATTCATTTTAACTCTGTGGAAAGAATGAATTTCAGCTCAAGATAAATAAAAAGGGGTCAGGGAGTTTACAATCCCTACTAGCCAACTCATCGGTGGTCTCGTTTCTTGACGCACCCACATACGACGGAGACGATTGGAAAAACACTTGTTTCCTCTGACCAAGCCTAGCCAATTTGTAAAAAATATCTAGACCAGTACTGTCCGTGATCTTTGGACAATTCTTCAAATATTGGATGGAGCTCCTGCTATTTGTCAGGGTCCAGATACTGTCCTTATTAGAGTTGAGAGCATGAAGAACACCACTGATAGCAATGAGCTCCCATCTAAAGACGGAACAGTGTCAAGAGGCTTAAAAAAGCTTTTCATGGGGAAAAAACCGCTTACAATTATGCGAAATCAAACTAATGAACCACATTTTTATTTAAGCTAGTTGCAAGATTTTCTTTCTTTCATTACTTTGAATATTCATTTATTTATGCAACGTTATTTTACCAACTACTTCAATGTTGTTCTTCAGAAAACTATTGTTCTTTCGTAAGAATCTTTATATTCTATTCTATTCCAAGTGAATCAAAAAATTCTTGAACTTTTCAATGGTTTAAAAATTATCTCATTGCAAAACAATTGTAGAAGTAGACGGAGCAATATAATTTAAAATAAAGGGAATTTAATATGTTAGAGATTCCTACAGAAATCTTATTAATGATGAATAATTTAGAAATTAGTATGTGTCTATATAAATATAAAGAGAAATAATAAAGTTTGCTCCAGAATGAATGGATGTAGCACCAGTATTTAAAATAGAGAAATAACAATTTAAAATTCTGCATATCATTAAAAATAATGCATTAAAAATACAATTATCAAAAGGCCAAATAGAGTTTTTCTGGACTCGTGTAATCTCTAATAATTGCGACATTCTCCACGTGGCGAATGACCATTTTCTAAATTTTCATTTTATGTTTTGTCATTGCTTCCTTTCTTAATTTTAAATTATATTCTCAATCTGCAACCCACAAAAGCCAGCACTCTTTTCCACCCATTTTCTGTTTCATAACTTCAAGGCAGCGAATAGAGTGTTAACTCACTGATTCTTTTCGACCAATAGACCGTCCACCAATCTGCATAGCCACACCTTCTTTCACTTTCCATTCTACCAAGCAGGAAGCTCCCTCTCAATCCAGGCCTCTCAACTTCAAGGCCCAAATACATTTCAATATGGGAATGAGGAACGCATTACGCTCCATTTCCCAAAGATGTCAAGCGTTCGTAGTTAGAAAAATATACTTCTTTAATCCAATGGAAATGTAAAAGGTTTCTCAAGGACTATATTGCGCTAAATTCCACTCAATTTTACTTTCAGTGGCGACAAGAAATTCCTAACATTAAAAGTACTAAAATCACCATCAAGGCTAATACAAAACAAAAGTTAGGAAAATTTTAAATATTAATTGACAGTTACATAACCCCGGGCACATGATTTCTGTAAACTGAAAATCTGAAAGTATTATAGTTCTTTTGAAAAAAATTTGAGGAAGCCAGTTATTTCAATTATGCGAAAGTAGTCTTAATTAACATGATTTTTATTTAAGCTACCGGAAAGAGATTTTTCCTTTCATTACTTTGATATTTCATTTATTTACATGAATGCTTCTCAAACTTTTTATACTTGCGACCCAATTTTCAATAATAATTTTCATCGCGCCCCCTCCATACAATAACAGTGTATCGAATTCAATAATAATGTATTTAATGCTAAACCTACAATACGATTTTATATTTAAACCGCTCAAACTATCAATATACACTCATGGACCAAAAAAAAATTAGTGCACCAAGAAATAATTGCGGGATCGTAACGAAATTTGGCATGAAGGTACATGTCGGGGATATATGCAAATGATTAGAAATGCAGCGGGATTGCGCATTACTTATAATTGGTACAGGGCATTTAACGTCGTTCTCCGTGGAGTATAAAACAGGTAACTAAAGCTTGTTTGAGTTTGCTGAATCGCTTCAAAAGGAAGGACTGAGGTAGACATGCCATTACGCCGTTTTCGAAGACAACATGAGCAGCTGTCGTAGTTTGAGAGGGGAGATTCATCGGTAGGATGGAAGCTGGGTGGTCAGCTAGGCGAGTAGCTCGTCAATTAGGCCACTCTAATTGTGTTGTGAGGAGGTGTTGGGAGCAGTGGATCCGAGAGATGTCATTTACACGAAAATCAGGCTCAGGACACCCTCGAATGACCACTCGTCTAGAAGACCGACACATCGTAAAAAATGCATGCGTACAGCCAACTGCTTCATCGTCCGCCATCCAGGCACAGGTAGCACCTTCACTAGGGGTCCCTGCATCTTCTCGAACCATACGAAGGCGCCTGGCTGAAGGACATTTGTGATCGCGGCGCCCATTACGTGGGCCGACCTTGACTCCCACCCATCGAAGCTTCCGTTTGAAATGGTGCCACGCACGAGAAACTGGGCTGCATCGGAATGGAACCAGGTCGTCTTTAGCGAGGAATCCAATTCAGTCTCAGCAGTGATAATAATTGTGTTCGTGTGTGGAGACCCCATGGTGAACGCCTCAATCCTGCCTTTGCTTTACAGCGACACACCGCTCCCACAACTGGTGTGATGGTATGGGGTGCCATTGCCTACAATACACGGTCACCCCTAGTATTGATCTGTGGCACCATGACAGCCCAGCGGTATGTCCATGGCATCGTGCAACCACATGTGTTGCCACTCATGCAACGGCTCCATGAGCCATTTTTCAACAAGACAATGTTCGGCCTAACATGGCAAGGGTGTCACAAGACTGTCTCCGCACTATTACTGCCCTTCCTTGGCCGGTCCGATTTCCAGATTTGTCTCCAATCGAGCATATCTGGGATCATTTAGGACGGCGAGTTGGGCATCCCACGAGTTTGAACGAACTAGAAGCAAGGTTACAGCAATTATGGAACGAAATGTCTCAATACATAGGCATCATATAGAACTTGTATGCCTCAATGCCCGATCGTTTCGCATCGTGCATTCGCGCTAGAGGGGGTTCCAACAGGGTATTAAATCCTTCGTTGTTTTGCCTTTTTCTTTGATTTTCAAATCATTTACTAATATCAAAGTAGTCATTACGTATGTAAAATTTTGTTTAATTTTGACGATTCCTTCTTGGTGCGCTTATTTTTTTGTCCATGAGTATATGTATTAAATTTTGTATATGGCAAGCCCATAGGAATCGCTAGTAATTATTAGTCTTGCTCTCTTAACTTGGTACTGCTTATGTAATTATTAAATACATAGTGCAGTTATGATGTATTTATAAGTATATCATATCAGTGTAAATGTGCATTTTACTTTAGTTATGTCAAAATGTATTGTTTTGCTTCGTTTCCGTTAATTTCGAATTTTTTTTAAATCTTTTATTTTTGACTTTTTGATATGCTCGTGCCCCTTTTGTAAAGTTATGATGCCTCCTTTGGGGGTTGCGCTCCACAGTTTGAGAAACGCTGACTTATATCAATAATACTTTATCAACTACTTTACTATTGTGCTTCAGAAAATATCAATCCATTATTAAAAATCTTTATATTATATTGTATTTTAAATGAACCACGATCGTTTTGTTTTTAAAATTATTCCTTTGAAAATCGAACATTTTAATGAATTATTCTTCTATATGTAAAAATATATGCAATTTTTATTTTCAATTCGCGACTCAAATTTCATGTGTAATTTGTCTTAATTCTCCTCAAATCAAAGCAAAATTGTTTCAAATATGATATTAGTGCATTATAAATTGATAAATAAACATTTCTTTTAAAATTTATTGTTTTAAATTTTGAGAAAATTTCTACTGTAATGAAATGAATATATTTCATTTTATGTATTTTATATGACAAGTTTTTTTGTTCTTAATGAATTAATTCTGGTAACATTTATAAATCTAACGGGTACTTTCGAATGAGAGATTATAAAGTATACAAAAAAATCTGAAGTATTTTTTCAATGAATATTTACTTGATCAAAATTTTTTCTTGTGTTGTTGTAGGTTACCGATTTATTAGGGCTTTTTTTAAAATTGATTATGCATATTAATGCCCCCCCCCCATTTTAAAATATATTTATTCCTAAAGGTACTTATTAAGTGTACTCCAAATAATAATTTCTAGCCAAAAATTTATTAACCATTTCTAGTAGTAATTGTGAGTATTAACATGAAAATTTCCGTCGATTCTTTGTGATTATTCAGTGATATATTACAATAGTTTCCAAATGTTTAAAACCAAAAGCCGATTTTCACAATAGTTAATACATTTCATTAGTTTCACAAATTTCGAGTTATCTCAAATGTTGATTGCATCATATGCATTCTACAGTTATAAATGAATTTGCCCGTGTCGCGTATTATCAGTTGTTTGTTTCATTTGGCCGTTTGCAGTGCTGTTGTACATTTATTGTAATGAATGATAATCCTTTACTTTCTGGTGAAAAAACGGCAGAAATATTAAATCTGTATGAGTTGAAATTTCTGAAAGTTAAATTAAGTTCGAAGGTACACGTAAGCCAGATCACTATTATCATGCTGTTAATAAATTTTAAATTCCGTAGAAGGCAAAGTACAGCTCGTCATTGGTTTCCATGCCGTTTGGCACAAAGCGAAATTTCGTAAACAAAATAAATACATAGTTTTAGTATGGAAAATACCCTGAAATATCAGGACCAAACCCGGATAAAATTGCCCATTGCATTTTGACGGCGGACTTTTTTCTTTGCCAAGTTTGGTGGAGATCATGCGGTGAAAGGGGTGCTAGGATCCTCGTTTTCTAAAGGAAAAAAAGCTGTCCCATCCACATAAACAAAGGTTGTTAAATCATTAATAGAAATAAAATTAACTCACCATATCTCAGAAAAATAATCCTACAACGCAGCGGTCTCTGACAATTATCAGTAAAGTAACGTACAACCCCGCATCGCGAAGGGGGGTGGGGCAGTATTCTAAGGGACCTAAAACCTGGTTGTCGCCAAGTACGTTTTTAATCCAATTTATAAAATATTAAAGTAAAAAAATCTTGATTTTGCAGGGGGACCCTAATATTTTCCATAACGCCAATGTAAATTTTACCGCAACACACCCCTAACATCTCATGTCCTAAAGCCATTTCGAGAAATTTCCCGCATAAAAACCAACCATACTGTTTGAAAATCTTTGGCCTTTGTTTTAAATCAATGCTTAAATAAACAAGTTGATTGGGTTTCTTAATGGAATGCACAAACGACACACTGGTGTCAATAATATCAGATTTTGCAGAGCTTTCCGTGCATTGCTTCCCATTTTCCACGAGGTGACGCTTAACAAGAGATTGCATTATTTCCAATACGATACACTTAGGCAAGTGTGGACTCACAATTTATCCTGTTTGGCTCAAAATTCGATCAACACAAGCAATCGATTTCTTGAATGCTAATAGGTTTCGAAAATTTTTGATGTCAGTGACTTTGCATTGGCATCGAAATCCTTATGGATAATAAGAGGGGGATGAAACTTTCACCCCCTTTCTCTTGCTTGATCCTCAACCATCCTATTCCAGAAAGGGCAAATTTTAACTACTCAGGACATCGATCTGTTTTTGGTCCAGAAACCAATGCTCCTAACGGGTCAAGAACGTTTGATAAAAAAGCAATAAAAAAAAGAGGTAGTTTTTTCAGTGCTCCGTACCGATGAAAGCATCACTGTACACTACACTAAATGCAGTTGCTATCGATATCAATACTAATAATTTCTGCCCCATTAAAATTGTTTCTGTCCCTGTCCTTTTCTGTTAGGAAAACTATAAGCATTTCTTAGGTTAATTTTTCCTAAAAATTCTTCTTCAATGGCTTAAAAACCCTTGGTGGGCCTTGGCTTTCTCCGGAAGAAGTTCCATTAGTCTCTACTTTTGGAAAATGTCTTCCAGTTTTGACCTTTAAAATATTTAGGTCTTTTTCGACACAGTCAATCCATCTTAACGGGGGGTTTTCCCCGAGGTTTATTTCCCCTGGGCTTTGCCAGAAAGATTTTTTTGCAGCAACGAACTTCATTCATTCTAGCCAGATGACCAGCCCATTTAAGTCTCTGTAATTTGTCAAATTTTACTATATCAGGTTGTAAATTTTGTAGAGTTCTAAGTTAGATCTTTTTCGTCATCCATTTACTTCGATTCCACCGAGAATACAGCGTAAGATCTTTCTCTCGAAAATTCCCTAAGTTTTCCCACATTAATTATTTAATTATTGCAGCCAAAATTTAATTATTGCAGCAGTTTTAATGCTTTTCATAAATCAAGGGCAATAGTGGATTTAACAGATTTGGTTTTGCTCAACACAGAAGAATTAATAATAAATCAAGTGTGGGGATTGTTGCAACATTCTCTTCTGCGACTGTTGATTCTCATTCTCAGTCAGAAACAATTATTGATCTAACTGCTCTTAAAACTATGATTTTAACAAACAATTATCTGAACTCGGGTATGATCTTTCGCTCATTATAAATCGAGAGATTTCCTCACTTTTCTTCCATGAAAACTCCTCAGCAACTCTCCACTAATTGGGAAACTTCAAGTTTTTACTAAGAATAAGGCTTCTGCTTCTTACGGCTATAATGGTCTTGAAATTAGAATAGGTAGGCTGTGAGATAATATCTCTGCACACACAGTCCTTCTGGCAGCCTCCTCTCCAACATTTAAACTTTCTCCCCTAAAACTATGAGATCCAAAATTCGCAAAAGAAGTTGTGTTCGGGAATTTTGGCCCAGAGCTCGCGACTCGCTTGCTAAATCGGAATTCTGAACACTCAGTAAAGAAGAGAGGCTAGACTTTTCGCCCAAGATTATTTACAGCAAAACAAACAGGCTTCATTTGGAGGAGAGCCTCCTTTCTCAAATAGTCTTTTCATAATATACATTACCCCCTTCTTAAAGAGTGCTCTCCGCAGTATCGTAATAGCTCCAATTAAGGTAACAGCAGAAGCCTTAAAAATAATTTGAATCGAATTAAAAACAATAATTTTTAAGCACACACATAATGTAAAGTTATTACGGCTCTATCCGCGATCTTCTGACTAACAGTCCTCTTGGGGAATGTTCGGTCCTTCAAAATTATTTTAATAGAAAGCTTCTTCCGAACGTGAACATGCAAATTTTGAATACTATATAATGTCTAGGCTTTCAGGTTAGATTTTTTGGATAGACTGCTAGCGAAGCAGTGATTAATCAAATTGAATGTGAGGCGCGGATATTTAGTGATTGATAATTGTATTACTTAAGGTGACGATCTGTCACTTGAGATTGAATCTAGATTAAATAGCTCAAGTTCAGAGCTATTAGATTAAGTAAGTATTTAAGTACTAAGTGTTTAAAGTCTTCTCAAATCTCCCATGACTCGTCAATAATATAACGACCTCGCGATATAACGACAACATCCAAAAAGAGCTTAAAATTAAACCTTTAAAGATCATTTCCAAAATATTGCTATTAAATTCTTTAATTCATTAAATTATACTTAAAATATCAACAGTTTTAAAATAATTAGAAGAACGACCCAGAAGAAATCTTCTAGACTCGTACAATCCTTTTTAACTTTTTATTAACTTTTGTAATATTTTTTATTATTGAAAAAACCATAGTAACTGTAACTTCCCCTTTTATATATTTTAGTAACTAGTCACAGTAGCACAGTACACTAATCACTAGCTCAGTTTTTATCACCAATATGTTCTATCAAGCGTGATGAATTCCAGGAAGGGTCACCTCTTAGGAAAGCCGTACAGGTAGCGTTTTTACTCTCACATCCCAATCTGGACATCACTCCTCCTACTCAATTTCGATTAACTATTAGCAACTTTTAGACAGTCAGAGCCATCATCATCTCCATACAACAACCTATTAGAAAGTATTTTCCCAGTTTTCTAACTTCCAAAATATGGACATTGCCGCTTTCTTGCTTATATGCTAACGATCACTGTCCCCTCGCCGCTCGTCCAGTAGATATTCAGATACGAATCAGCATGGTAATACCTCATTCGTTTCTCCTGTTCGCAATATTACCAGGTTCGGGATTGAAAGTTGCATGTAACCCATATGCCCACAGACATATCTTCAAGCAAATATTTATTATAATCGGATACACACACAGCTGTACTTACATAAAACGACTGTAATCTAAAATATATCGAATGATATATTACAATATTATATCTCAAATACAAGCCTGATTTATTGACTGGAAAATTACTGTCAATAAATCTGAAGTGCTCGTCTCCTACTTACGATACAGTAGTCATCAAAAAATTCACTTTCCGGATTATCTCCTGGGTAATATATCTCCTCTATAAGTACTTAAGGGAAAGTTTCGCTGTTTACGCAAAATTTTTTTATTCAATGATTCTCATACTTTTTTTTGGTTGCCTCCTATGTGTATGTAAGATGTAAAACAGATTTTGTGTTCAAGGTTTCATAAAAAGCTAACCTTACAATTTTTAAGGGAAAAACTTGAAACTTATTTTAAAATGTTACTCTTCCAACAAAAATTGACGTACATATATAAAAATTTATTTACAAGTACGTTAAACTCTCTATAACACAAAAGTTGATACGGGTATTGTGTTAACATGATTAGTATTCGTACAATATTTCTTTTTATGAATGCTTTTTGAAAATTCCTTAAAAAATGTGTACATTTTAATTTCAATTATTTTTTAAGAAATAAGTATTGCTTTGATTGAAAAATGCATACCAACTTTTGTTCTATATACTATTAGCAAAAAGTGAAAAAAATTTCCAAATATTAAGCATAACAGAAAAAAGCTTTAGGATTTTAAATGAAGACAATCTAGTTATTTTATCTTTCCAAGATAAGTCTGTTTATAAAGTTCTGATTTGCCATTCTGATGTGAATAAAAACAAACGTAAAAGTAATCGCAACTCTGGGTTTTTTAAACTTATAGCTTTCAGATTTTGTGAGTTTGTAGAAAAGTATATAAAAAATAATTTAGGCTAAAAAATTAGATTTGATTTTTTGACCATATTTGTCAATTGAATCGTACTGTGACCCCTTAAGATTGATTGAGACACAAAATTATCATTCGTCCAATACATCCTGTTAGATCAGTTAACAGCGACTGAAATGAGCTAAAGGTTCAATAGCTTAATTTCTCGAAAGAGTAAGTTTGAGATCAGGTATAATATTTTGCTGTATAAGACAGTCGTTACATCAATACTGCTATATTGCCCAACTGAAACATGAACCTCACATGAAAAGATTGCCCATTTTTCAGAATCCTAACCCACAGAAAATCACTAAGGTGTACTTAATTGTCAGGAATGAAGTATAGAACAACAACTTTAAAATTAAACGTATCTCCGATTTCATTAACAGGAGGTAAAGTAAATATTTCTTCACCAGACTTTCACAAATTCCCTCACCGAATCTCTTAGTCTTCAGCCTTATGACAACTGAATTTCATTCTCGGTAAAAAGACTTAGTGATGATTTACATCACGATCTTCAGCGTTTCTCAGATTTCATAAGGAAGAAAATGTCTTGAAATATTTTTCATTGACTACTTTTGGAGCACTTTTTTTTTTAAATATATAAATTTTCAACAAAATAAGCACTTTTTTATTTGAAGTTGCGCATAAAACTAGGAATTCAAGTGCATTTTCCACAAAATTAAAAAATAATTTTGGATATATAGGGATTTTTGAGTGAAATTTTAGTGAGAAATTGCAGTTACGGTAAGGCTTGTATTAAAAATTCTAATTAATATATTCGAATAATATTTATACAGTACAAATATATATATAATATCATTATCTGTGCTTAGAGCTATAAAATTTGTAATAATTTTAGAAGATTTTGACATGTCCTTTTTTCTGCTAGAACTCAATTTTTTACAAACAACTAACGTTATTTTCTCACAAAAAGTGCAATAAAATACATAAATATATATAAAGAGATTATAACATATTGTATAATGGAGATAAAACTAAATAAAACATTTTCTGAAAATTTCGATTCAATATCTTAAAAAGAAATCGTATAATGAACTTTATCATGAAGCAAAAAATTAAAAGACAGTTTCTCAGAAAATGCATTTAAAGATTTTAATACAGTATAAAAAATTTTCTACTAATTGTAAATTTTTTAAATTCAACATATTTACAGGTCAAGATCTCCTTAGCTTCATGTTTAACTAATTTGGGCTTTTTTAAACCTTTTGCTCTTTTCTAGACTATAACAGTTGTCGTTTTTAGTGAAATTTTGAAGAAAAATTGCAGTTACACAAAATTTTAATAAGTGTTTTCAAATAATATTTATACAGTACGTGAATAACAACTTAGTATGTGTTAGGAATTAAAAAATATGTAATATTTTTGAAAGTTTTTTAAATATGCCAAATTTTAAGTAAAAACACAATTTTTAAAAAAATTAATGTTTTTTTCCCATAAAAAACAACAAAGTACATAAATATATACACAGAGATTAGATTTTGATTGCTAACATAGATATAACTAAATAAAACGTGTTCTGAAAATTTCAATTCAATATCTTAAAAATATAGTGTATATGGATCCACTCCCGGTTTTGAAAACTCCATTTCCGGTTTGCTAATTATGCTATAAATTTGCTTCTAAATATCGTAGAAATAAAAATAGAGTGTGTTTTGGAATCTTAAATGTATGAGCTATAAAATAAAAGCTTAAATGAAATTTCGAAAAATTTCACCAAAACGGCGAATTTTGGCTAATTACATACCTTAATATTTTAAAGATGTTTTGTGCATCTAATTGCTACTTATGTATTTGCTTCGTAAAATTTGCGTTTAGGTGTAAGTAGTAGTTTTTATTCGCAACGACTAACACTACTCAAATTCAAACCTTTTATTAATACTATGTATCATCAAAATTAGTCGAGTAATGGAACCCTTAGAAAATATATATGGTGGTTTTGAGGAAATCTTCGACCTCTTTAGGAATGCTAAGAGATATCTCATTGATATTTCTTACCATACCTACAGACGTGCAAAACAGCGCTGTTCTCAACATTGTTCGGTAATTTTCCATTAGCCGGGCACAAGCGAAAAATCGCCAAATATAGAATTCCGCCAAATTTCTTACAACCATAACGGGAATGTTCGTTTGGGTCCAAGTGCTCTATTCTTTGAATTCTTTCAAAACAAAGCACCTTTTTCTTTTTTTCTTTCGTCCACGTCTTAATTTTTATTTTAAAAAATGATGAAAATTCCTCACTGAATTTATGTGGAGACGAGGAATAAACGATCCATTTGAACAAATTCTCAAGGACATCACCGTATTCTGGAAAAACCATTAATTATGAGCATTTTTCTTTGGTACAACTGTTTTGTTTACAGTATTTTGCACAGCCATTAATATTTGTTCAGAGTTGAACTTGTTTTGCTTACTATTAAGGTATCCGACTACTTGCGACAACTTTAAAAGAAAAAAATAGAGACATGAAGACTTTTTTATTGTTTTTAGATTTGTTTAGTACATTTTAAGAAAAATAGGTTAAAATTAAGAAGCGGAAAAGAAATAATTATTACTAAAATGGGGAAAAAAGGGGAAAAATTTACAAAAAATAACATAAACGCGCCCCATTCTGTACAACAAGTTTATGAACAAATCTTCATTTTTTTCAATTCTGATACGTTGCTATGTTATTCATTTTGCAAATGACTTTCAGTATAAGAGATATTTTAATTTTTTACAAAAACTAGAGTACTTTATCGTAGTTATTACATGAAATTGCTTTTTAAAAAAAAGACAGTGATTATTTTAATATAGGGGACTGTAAATTTTGTAAAAAAAAAAAAAAACAGTGATTGTTAAATCTGAAGGTTAAAACACTTCTGCTTATATACAGGGCATACACATGAAATTTCAGTTATTTATTTTCAAAACATTTTGAGCAATCGTTGGTCTCGTTTGAGCATTTTCAAAAAAATTCATTTCGAGTAAAATGTGTTTTAAAGTATGACATTTTGCTTAAAGTACTAAAACACTTGTAGTTTTTGTTCTAGAAAACGGAAAGTAACGAATTTGGTACTTTCATAAAGCTAATATAAATTGCCTATAAAATAAAATCTTTTGTCAATTTTTGGCAAAATTCACAAATTTAGTGTAGTCGGATAAATATTTGTTTATAGTTGTACGTTTTCGACTTTTATTCACCGTTGACTGTTATGTCATTCACTTCGCTGGGCTATTTGGCTTGCGTTTGGTTCACAATTGGTGACATTTGCGCAACGGAAAAGTAGCCATTGTTCCCTCAACTACAGGTATGGTTGAAGAAAGACAGCCATCATGCTTGGACAAAAAAATAGTGAGAAAAAGCATATTGCTGAAGCGTGTTATTTCCAAATTGCGTAAAAAAGAACGTATAAAATAGAGACTTGTGTGTATATCCAAGCAAAGCAACAAAGGTATTAAAAAGAATCAAAATAAATTTGAATTTTACTGACACATATCTTTTTTTTCCCCTTGTGTCTCATAATACCGTATCGAAAATAAAACACATTCTCAAAGTATATGTATTAAGCATAAATTTTAATTTTCATAATTTGTTTCTAGTTTCTTTTCCAAAACCTATTTTTTTCCTTGACCAACAAGTGCTTAAAAATACTAAATGATATAATTAGCTTATTCACATATAAGTACCATTCAGAGGTACACTTGTCATAAAATATGACTTACTTATAAACAAAATTAAAAATAAGAAAACGTTGTTTGTATTATATTTACGTTAATTATCTTTATTTTAAAATAGTTGTATAGCTTTTACCGAGTTTGTATGCAGTTTGATTTTATTACAGTTGACTCTCGATAATTCGAAGTTGAAAGGACCAATGAAAAACTTCGAATTATCCAAAGGGTAAGAAAAAAAAATCCTGAATTTTTTGTAACTCATTTAAATTTTAAACTATGTAATAAAACAAAAACTGTACATATGTATAAAATTAATTTAAAATAGTTTTAAAAAGTATATATCATACAGTATAAATGTTATACAGAAGTCAAAAGTCAGGAATTAAAATAATAATTTATATAGTAATTCTCCTTCACACGCAACACCAAAACTCTTCCATTCCTCATTGGAAATTAAATCGTTCTACACCCGGTTCTCTCAGACACTATGCCAACACATTGGTTCTTCAAGGCCAGTGCCGCCCATGCCCCATTTGGTGGCTCATGTTATAAGTCACACAGATGAGCCATAAATAGTTATGTCAGTCCAACGCAAAAACACAATCTTAAGCATCACAATAGCGACCACACTTTCTGAACACATGAGTAGTAATGCCACGCGTTAAACGAAAGATATGGAGGCTGACAACAGGTGATGCCGGAACTGTCCACTTGAAGAAGGAAAGCATAAAAAGTGTCTTGTCGCCTGAGAAACCGGGAAACACAAAGAAGGGGTAGAAGACTGATTGTCATCAAAGGACTACGTTACAAGGAGACACGCAGAGACAATACAACACAAAACACGTAAGCTCCAACCTGTTTGCTATAGACTGTAGATAGTAAGTGTACGAATTGTCGAACTATTGCGTGTTGTAGTCTGGTCAGCCACAGATTTTACTTCGAAATATTGAGTGTTCCAAAACGTATTGTTTTAGTTCAAAATATTAAGATTTTTCTAGGGGCTGAGCATATACTTCGAATAAGTGAGAGGTTCGTAT
>BMAO01022890.1:0-30048 GCA_019973975.1 Trichonephila clavata
GGTGACCATCTACTTGGACCTTATCTTCTGCCAGAACGCCTGGATGGAAAAAAATATCTTACCTTTCTGCAACAGGTGCTGCCGGAAATGATAACAGATGTTCCCCTCGTATCCGGCGAGTAATGTGGTTCCAGCAGGATGGAGCACCAGCTCATTTTGCGCCAGAGGTGCGAAATTATCTAAACGCAACCTTTCCAAATCAATGGATTGGGCGAAGTGGTCCTCCCTTGGCCAGCGCGATCGCCCGATCTTTCATGCCTGGATTTCTTTTTGTGGGGACACTTGAAGAGTCTTATGTATGAGACTCCTATCGAACTGCAGAAGAACTCGTCGCCAGACTTTCGGCAGCTGCAGGAGAGGTGCGCGATACTCCTGGCGTGTTTCAGAGGGTTCGTGAATCCCTTCTTCGCCGTTGTAACCGCATGCATCGCCTCTAATGGTCAGTGTTTCAACAGATATTGTAATCATTTCTAATTAAACTTTTTTTATACGTAAATGTTCTTTGTTTCCTTTTGTCTCTTAAAACGAAATCTGTTTCAGCGCCCTCTATCACCTTCGGGTTAAATTACGAGTATGATTTCTTTGATGAATGTTACTTGTTTTGGTGTTGTACTATCGCCTCTTAAGTTTGCTTTATCGTTTTTTATTTGATCATTACATACGAGCATTTCATTTTCCTCCCTAACGCGGTTACATTGCGCCACTTAACCGCTCCCGATGGTTTCAATTTTGCGCTCAAAATTCAAGTTAAAATCTAAGCTTTGTAAACATTTAACAAAAAAAAAAATACTGGTAAAAGGTAGTTGTTCGGTACTCCAAGTCTAGAGCGCCCTCTAACGGCATTTTTTTAACTTTGTCTTTAAAACTTTTTTAATGAAAATACTAATTTAAGAATGATTTTAGTGAAAACCGCAAATGAATCGATCCATTTTCCGTTTTTATCATCATTTTGAAATTTAGGACCCTAAACTTTGATGCTCCTTCTCCTTCGGAGACGTTTGGGACACTTGGTTTCCTATTTACTATTACTCGTCTTGATGTGTACTATCACCCCTTAAAGTTACTCCCATCATTTATGAAACACCCTGTAAATATAATAATATATATATATATATATATAATCTTGTTCAAATTTTCAATCGTTAAAATGCTTTCTATTCATCCATTCAAAGTAGGAATTGATTTATGAAAACTTTTTTCTTTTACTTGTTTGTCTTTAAAATGTAAATATAGGTTTTTGAGTGTTTGATACAATAACCTTCCTTCCGAACTATAAATCTGAATCGTGTTTTCCGAGACACATAAGACTTTCATAAAATATTTATCAATATTTTTTTGCCATTCGATAGGTGAAATGTTGGAATGGAACGTTGTGAAAAGACATATAAAGGAATATGTGGTAAAAGTATATGTGGAATATCTGTGCAAAATTTTGTTTCCTAGGAATGCAGTGGTGTTTTTTGAAGTATGTCTGTTGGATTTGTTTTGATGTGCAGCTTCCCTCTCTGAAAGTGACTGGAAAAAAGGGTAATTTCTACTGCAAGATATAAAACATTTTTCTGAGAGAGAAGATAGTAAGAGTAAGAAAAGGAGAGGGAAGAAAGAGAGAACAGAGATGGCAAATATAGAGAAGAAAGGGAGAAGAGCAGGTGGGAAGAGAGAGAGGAAGAAGAAAGGAGGAAAAGAGAAGAGAAAGGGGAAGAAAATGAGACGAAGAAAGATATAGGAGAGAGGAGAAAGGAAGGTGAGAGAGAGTGAAAAGAGAGAAAAAGGAAATTAAGAGAATGAAAGTAGGATTGGTTTATCTGAACACTAAATTTTTTTTATCACTTTTGTAAGCTCTTATTTTTGATTCCTATTGTAAGAAAATCTGTGACAGCCATAAAACATTTCTTGAAGCTTTCTTTGTATTCTTAGAACCAGGTTGCGGCATTTTTTTCCCAAATATTCGATAAGATTATTACAGTCATTTAAAAAATCGATACTTCTTCAAGGGTAGCAATGCTGTTTCCATTACTTCCTTCTAAGTGGTTTTCATATAGGATCGTACAAAATACTTCAGCGAATCGCCTGCTTTGGCAAAAGACAGGAAATATTATATCTTTTAATTTTTCAAACTGTAAATCTTGGTTTATTATTTTGTTAATTGTTGCTATATTCTGTTGATTTGTCTTAGAAACATTCGAAACAACATGCACCTCTTTTAGCTATTCAGTTTCATGGGGAAAATAATGATATGCATCTATTTCCGTCCAATTAACAATGTATCTTAATTTTCACTTAAAATTTTTATTTTAAGCGTTTTGCAACGTTTTTTTTTTATATATCATGGAATAAGAATATTTCTCGTCGGAAAGTGAAAAACGTATCCTTAAATCCACAACTTGTTTATATCAGCCGTTTTGGAAAAAGAACATATTCGAAAGTATCACACCATAATTTCGATATCAAATAATAAGCTTCTGCCAGGAATATTTTTTTCTCAAAGTATTTATATATTTAAGCCTGTCTCGAAATCTTTCTAAAACGTACAATCAAAACCTGTATAAACGTAGTAATTAAGCAACTTAATCTTATTTTGTATATTCTCACAAAAATGATTTATTTTAAAACTGGGCATCAAGCAGTTTCATTTTTAAAGTATATTAATATAAAAGTCGCTCCCTTTAATGAACCCTTATTTAACGAACTTTCCTCTTTCACCGATTCAAACGAAGTGGAAAATTCCTATTTAACAAATAATAAATCCCTAAATAACGAACAATAAGAACGAATAATAAACCTCTAAATAATGAATTGTTACAACCAACTGAAAAAATTTATTTAATAGTTTGTATTAGAATTTTTTTTTTCTTTTTCAAATGACATATCCTTTTTGTTTAGAACAGAAAAAGCCCTTTCTTGTAAGCAGATAATTTCGACGAGAAAGGGTGCAGACCATTATTAGACTTTACAGGTGAAGATGAGTCATGAGGCGTAACCTATTGTGTGAGTTTTGAATAGAATAGAAAATTCTTTTCTAATCTCAACCCACTCCATAATGCAGGGGATGTTTTAAGATTTTAACGATTATGTTATACTTGATGACGGACTGCCAACCTGTGCAACTGAAGTGAAAGATGTTGTTGATTTGTAGGGGCCTATGAATAGCGATTTTTATGCAGAAATTGATAAAGTATCAAATCTGTTACATTTTCTAATGCTTTGCATTGTTTGGAAATTTTGAAAACAGGATGAAAATGCAGTATTTTATTCTCTGCATAAAGTCGAAAAAGAACTCTTTCGAGTTGTGACGGCTCTATACGCGGTTCTACTAATCCCTTCATTTCTCTTTAAGGAAAATATTTATTTCAACCAACTTTCATCGAGTAAGGAAACGTGATTATGTAAATGAGGTACATAATATAAATTCTGTTTTCGCGAGTTTGAGGGTTGACTCGTAGTTGCGGATACGTAGTAGTTGACACGCTGGAGTTGGCACGCTGAAGTGGATACGTTGGAGTGTGTAAATAGGAGTTAACATAAAGTCAGCGAGTTAGTTGTTAGTTGAAGATTACAGAGCGTGGAGCCAACGTATTGATAAAGCCGAAGAGAGCGCCTGCAAGTTTCCAGTGTAAGACTCGATGCATAAAAAGTACACGCACTGTACGCTTGATTAAGTAGAAGTTAGCTATTTAGTGTGCGACGTAGTTATATTTGATCGTATTTCAGCTGTCTTAGATTCAGTTGAGGGTCTGTAGTAGTATCCCCGTGTTATAGAATCTCACCTCCACGCTCTATTATATATTATCTACCTTAATTAGAATTGTATTGTGTTTGATTAATAGTTAGAATTAATAAATTATTTAGATTGTAAATCATGTCCGTGGATTATTCTGTTTCTCCCACACATCTAGCCGGGTTTACAGGTAGACAAGAGGGTTCAAATGTAAGCAGGAGCCAAACGCTATCACAAAGTCAGAAATCAAAAAAGATTGCCAACCCAATATTAGTCAGTATTTTAAAATTTCCAATTAACTGGCGCGTGATAATTCATGAACAGAATTTTTAGCTATTAAATAAAAAGCATGTAGTTTCTAACAATAAATATTTTTGCGTAGAGGCTTATTATAAAATTTCCAAACTGTAAGTTCAAAAAATTTGTATTTTGTTTGGATCCTGATACAACGAATAACCCCGATTTAACGAACAAAATGTTCGGTCCAGATGAATTCGTTAAATAGGGTCCGACCGCTTATATCAGTAATTTGATCATTTATGTATGTTCTATGTACAGTAGAATGTCATTTATCCGAATCAATTGGGACCGGACACCGATCGGATAACGGAAAACCGAATGCGATCCATGCAGTATATGAAATCGGACACTATACGAATATTGAAAATCATCCCATGCGGGAAACGTGCTTGAAGAGAAAGCAAAATAGGTGCAAAATGTCGCAATTTTTCCTTGCTTGTAGAAAATAATCCCTTATTTTTCGCTGTACCATTGTACACCTTCGTTTTTTCACTGCATGGTCTCTGATTCTCTTGCGGAGCAGTAGTTGAGTAGGTCAGCACTCTGATTGTTCTACGTACCACTCCATTTGGTGTTGTGTGGTAGTTAGGAGAGGGGTTGCCAGCTCAGGTGTCATCCTCGTCACTTAATCATGGTTCAAAATTACGATCTCCGTCTCCAAAAGCCCTCGTGTAGCTGGACAGTGAGACGTTAATGTTCACTCACTCATTCATTCCCTCACGTGCCACTCCACAGCTATCTCCAACGCCGAAACACGTCAGCATTTGATAGACCCTTGCTACTTTCGTTGTTGTTGTTTCCCGTCACTTTTGGCCTCACGCGAAACAACTGTTGAGCACAATGCACTGTTCGAAAACGTATCCGGACTTTGATCCAGATAATAAGCGTTCGGATAAATGGCGTTCTACTGTACATAGAAATAATATATAATTATTTAAAAAGCATTTATGAGAAATGATATATCTTGATCAATAATTGGAGCTTTTTTTCAAATATAATTCTTTACAAATTCAATTCATTTTTCTTGGATCACTTGAGGGAAATAATACACATAAAAATTTGGTGATTTGATTGATTTTTTGGCATACTTCATGGAAATATTATTATTATATGTAATGCAATCCTTTTCATAAATTTGTCTTCTACTGACTTTTTTTTATCAAGATAGGCTCAATTTGTGAAAGCAAATTCGGTCCACCATAAAACATGAAACAGAATACTATCTTCATACAAGAAAGCTATAAAGAAAGGATTCAATTTACTTGAAAGCCGTTATCGACCAAACTCACTCTATTCTACAGCGGAAAAAAACTATTTTCGTGTAGAATGTTCTCGAATTTTTTCAGTAATATTGAAATTTTATTCAGTAGCAAATGTATTCTCTTTCATAAAGTAAAAAATAAATAAATAAAAGTCTTATTCACATTTTTACAACTAGGCTTTAAAAAGAATCATTTTTAAAAAGAACATTCATCTGAACCACTTCAAAAGGAAATGTGACAAAAAATGAATGCCTTTTTTAGAATGTTTCTATGCAAACGATTTTGAAGATGAGTTTCAAGACGATAAAACAAAGGAGGAATCCCCCTTTCATTGATCGTTGAATCAGTTCAATGACTTCCTTTGAGTGGATTTATATGCCGGACAGTTATATACTCTTTTCCCCATTTTCCCTTTTTTACTGGGATTTTTTCCCTTTAGATAAACGATAGGAGACGTAAGTCTTCATCAATTTTCTCTAAATCCTGGAAAAGTCCATGTTTCCGGAGGGTTTTTTTCAACCTATAAAAAAAATAATGAAGAAGATAAGTTTCACTTGCAGTAGAGAGGTTGGAATCAATGTGGAGAGGATTTTTCTCTTTCTATTTATGATTCTTACCTTAATTGCTAAAGTTTTCCACTTTTCCGTTTGCTTTAACGAAATCTTTTCTTTTGATTTTTCACCGTCGTCATGACAACGAAGAAGTACACCTCATTCATAAGCAATTAGCTTCTCTTAGCAATTTATTTTGCTTGTTTGCTTAAGAGAAAGTTAAATTTTTTTTTTGGCATTATTCAACGGTTAATTAAGTTGACATAAATCAGGTTCAAGTATCGATTTCATTTGTTTGTTTGTTTGTTTGAAGGAGTTTTAATGGAACTCTAAATGTCTACGGTTGTCTGATCTAAAGTGATTTTCTTAAAATTTTTTATCCACTTAATGGATTAATGATTTTGTTAATGTATGAACCGTTGTCATTGAATCATTTCTCAGAATGAGATAGTAGTTAAAATGTCTTTTGGTGCATTCATTATTTACTTTTCATAAATCGTTTGATAGGTACAATACATTCGTTTAAATACATCATTTGTTATTGTTGTCCTATTGATCAGAATTTCCATAATTGATTTGTAAAATAGAATTTGTGAAAAAAAAATAATTCCACAGTTTTAACTTTGTTCCAGGATTTTATACTTATAGCTATTTGATCTACGTATTGTTGTGTTATGTTAGTGCAACAAAGAACCTGCTAAATAATATGCCTTTTATTTGTGAAGAAGTCAATGGAAAAAAACACAGTAATTAATATGCTCATACGTGAATGAGTCTTGAAGAGAGAACTAAACGGTTTAAACAAATTCGTCGACATAAAAACGCAATTGAGTTTAAAAGAAATATGTAACAACGGAGAAAAATTCCTATTTTGTATGTCCTTTTCATTTCATTAGTATTATTATATGTATTATTGTTTTTTAAAAACGACCATTTTAAGTGTCTAAAAGCAATTTTTTTAAACGCGTTGTATAGAACATTTTTTTAATATTACTTCTAAGATTCCGAAACCCCACTGAAGCTAAAAATTTGTAGGGTTTTTATAGAACCTAACTAAATACAATTGTTTATATTTAATATACCCTTTATCCACTAAATATATGATTCAATCTCAACTTTTTGTCGTGATCAGGATTTCTAATTTCTTTGACTTTTGTTTATCTCACAGTTTGAGCTTTCTAAGTAAGTTTGTTCATCAGAAAATCTGAAGCAAAATGTAATTCTTTTTAAACTTTTCGATTAGGTGAATGAAAGATTTTGTTAGGACGAGCGTGTGAGTTGTTGCTGTTGCGTCATTTGGATCTGACGGCTTGTTTGTTGTGTCATTTGGGTCTGACGGTTTAGTTGTATTTGCGATGGGTAGATGGTGCCACGACAGCTGAGCGAAGGTTGTACTTTTCCGAGTTCAGCGTCAAGATCACCAATGAAGGAGATTCGATCTCGCTGCCTTTCGTTCCGTAGGCACGTAACTTACCGCTGGACCAAACTGATCACTTCAAACCGGAGGCTTTTACATAGATACCACCGCCACACATTCCCTGACCAGCGATTCGGTTGGTGAATGAACAATATATTTATAATGGCGTGTGAGTTGTTGCTGTTGCGTCATTTGGATCTGACGGCTTGTTTTGTCACGTCATTTGGGTCTGACGTCTTGTTTGTTGAGTCATGTGTGTCTGATGGCTTGGTTACATTTGTGGCGGGTAGATGGCGCCACGACAGCGGAGCGATTTTTGCACTTTTCTGAGTTCAGTGTCAAGGTCACCAAAGAAGGAGATTCGATCTCGGTACCTTTCAATCCGAAAGCATGTAACTTACCCCGGGACCAAAATGATCACTTCAGTCTGGAGGCTGTTGTTACTGGTTTAAATAGATAGATACCACCGCCACATTTCTAAAGAAAGCTGCGTTTCCAAACCACATAGACCGTAAACCCTGTTTTGGAAACACTTCCACGTCAGTTTTGAGAGGGTCTACAAGTAAAAAACTATATTAATGGTAGAAATTTTTTTAATAAAATATAATTTCATGGTAATAAAATAAATTAATAACATGGAAAAGTCCAGAAAGGCGCAATTACAAAATACTTATACTTTCGGAGTCTTCCTTCGTTAACAAAATAAACTGCGCTTAAAGAAAATTCTTGAAGAAGTAATCACAGCATTGAAGCTCCAACTAATTTAGAAAAAGTCAATCAGTTACAGATACAAACAATTTTCTTCTTTCCCAATTTTTTAAAAATTGAATTTTTTTTAAATATTTTTGTTGCGATAACGAAGCATTTTTGTTCAATTATAAATAAAAATAACTAAATTATGGAATACGCTCGAAATTATGGAAATTTATCTTCAAAGATTGTTTTTAGAAAACACGGCATAGTGATGAAGGAAATGAAAAGAGAGTGATGATCAACACATCAAAACAATATCTCATTCTGAGTTTTTCAATTATACAAATTAAGGCTCTTAATTTGTATGACGTTTGGGAGACTAGATAAATGTAGATTCTAGTATGGTGTTTAAAGTAAATAATGACTAATTTGATAAATATTAAAATAAGATATTCATAATTTATATTAAATTCATTCGATAATTGTGTCCCATTTGGGTAAATATGGAAGTGTAGATAGAAAATATTCTTCCAATCTAATATTCAATGGAAATGAGAAGGATTTATTTGAGGAAAAATGCCTGATCATTACATTTTTATCGAAGGGGAATCAATTGCCTCTAGATATAAGCCTTCCAAAAACTGATTGGCCATTATTAGTTTACTGAGAAGAAAATTGTAGGAGATTGAATGGGAAAGATAAAGAATTCCTTCCGGTCGTTTGGAAATCAAATAAATATGCTTGGTTTACTCCGCAAGATTTGTTCTTTTTTCATTTCGTGCTTATTGTTAAGAAATATTATAAAAATAATAATTTACAAATTAAAACATTATTAATCTTAAACAATACTCTAGAACACCCAAACTCACCTCAACAATTATACCCAGAAATCAATGTTGTACATATTGATAAATTCAACTCTAAACTTCACTCTAAGCACAGTTTTTATTAGATCATTATATTTTCGAATATTCATCATTCGCACGCAATTTCAAGAACCAAGTGTGAGAGAAAGGCGATCCCCCTGTAGTCGTTTTACTCTATAGTAAATGATCGACATCTTTGTTGTGAAACTTATTGTTTGTGATATTAAACGCACACCATTGTTTTAGTAAAATATGCTGCTATAAGTACCGATAAATAGAAGTACAGCTGCATTCCTCGAAAAATAAATAATAAAAAAAAATCTTCTTTCTTCTTAGTTCATTTTTTAAAATTTTAACTCCAATGCTCTACAATTTTCGTTTGCACGAAAATTGTAATTTATATTTTTGAAAAAATCAGATGAGAATTCTCAAGTTATAATCCTTTTTAAAAACCTACGTATAAATATTTACGTTATAAATACTACATATGTGTTTGGATGGAATTGTGTATTTTTCTATTCAAATTGTATTTCATTATTAAGTAAATATTATTTTCATAATTATTCAAAAACTGGATTTTTATTATTAATGCGCTGTGTGTGTTCATTTATATACGATACTTAATTTCTATTCAATTATTATTATTAGTATTATTTGATATTTGTATTTCATATGTACTTTCTGTGTAATAATTAGTTTTACTATCATGTCTTTTACCAACGCCATCTACTGTATTTATCTTTTGCGTCATGGCAACAAGTTGTTTGCTTCGAGTTGTTTGTGCAATATATGTGTGAAATGTTCAGTTCCTGTACTCTCCCGTGCTAGAAGAGGTTTTCGCCGCACGAAGCTGCTGGGATTTGTTTATATCTTTTATACGCAAAATTACAATTGTTAAGTTTTTAAAAGCAAGAGTCACATCTTTATTAATCCCGTGTGTATATCACGACGGTCTACATACATAAAATTAGGACTTGAGGGCTTTGTGAGAGAAAAAGATTATGAACCTTAAGTATAAAGAGTAATGTACTAAAATAATTTTTAATTTCACAGAACATTCTCAAAAACAAATTATAATTCGTTTTCATTGAAAACTGCAACATAAAGAAGGAGAAATTAGACTTTTAAAAATATTACTAATTAATCCAATAAAAAAGATGCTATTGAATAAGAGAGGAAATTTATTTAATTTTTATATCAGCAAATTACTTAGCAAATAAATGACGTAATTTCTTCAGAATCGGCGAAATAAGTCCAACTTTTTATCACAAATCGATCTTACCTTTATCATTTAATTTAATTATATAAGCAATATATATAAAAAATCGCTCCTTTTCTCTATTAAGACATTTCTTTGTTACAACATCTTTTAAAAAAAAATCATTAAATAACTTAGGAAAATAGGATTCTATTCATAACTGCATCTAATAACGGAATTCAGAAATCCACCACTTCACTTTAATTTAAGCTGGCCGGACAATTTAAATCCGTAAATGAGGTTTTTACCTCTCTCATTTCCCGAGAAAAATGCTCCTCTAACATTCTTTCGACAGGAGATTATCCGGGTTATTAAAAATATTCCTTCAGTAAAAGCGACGTCACATTAATATTCATTAGGGACAGTAGCGCTGACGAAATGGGAGGTTCCATGAAATAATGAATCGTGGCAAAAGTTAATTATTTTGTTGGTTAATCCTCGCGTGGCGGAAAAGATTGGGTTGTGTGTGTGTGATGAATCACTAGATATAGGGTCGGTTTTTCTTTCCAATTTCTGTACTGGTTATTTTCGCTTAAAAGTGCTATGTCATGCTAAAATTTTAATTAAAAATGCTGCTTTGTTGTATATTAATGCATGTAAATTAAGTACACTGAGAATGTGTAATTTTGTTCGAATGCTTCTTTTGTCTTTAGCTTATTAAGAATTTTTAATTCAGACACACATCTAAAGAATACATGTATATCAGGGGCATACCGCCAAATCAGCCATATCAATGATATGAACAACATGTATAACTATAATCCCACCAACAAAAGGTTCCCATATTTAAAAAAGAGCACCAATGAGATTTTGATACAGGGCCCACGAGAACTAGATAAGCCAGTGTTGTTTGTATATTGACTTTTAAGAATGTGACATGCATATATTTTTCTTAGCACTGTCTTTTTTCACACGGATTCGAAATAATACTGCCCGAAAAAATGGATTTCTTTTACTTTTTTTTACACAACCTATAATGGCTTCACTGATTGTTACGAGAGAGAAAATGATTGAAAAAAATCCCCATTTAACATCTAGTTTAATTTCCAAGGGCCTAAAATTTGGTTCAAGTGTGAAAAATCATTGATCCAAACGCAGAATGCACCTTTAAATTCCAACGAAACCTGGAGATTTGATACGACTAGTCCAAGAATTGTATAAATATAATTGAAAATAAATGAATTATACTTAAGTAATATGTTTTATTGAAGAAAAATCAATATTGCAAAATATTTCGGAAAGCAGTCTGAACTCTTAAGTTGTTACTATCGAGTGAAAATCTTTATTGAAATAAAGTAAACTAAATGTAGTAGATTTTTCAAGTAATTAGTAATTTTTATTCATCTGGTCATAAAGTATATATATATATATATATATATATATATATATATGTGTGTGTGTGTAGAGTAATACCCATTAATTTCATCCAATTGAACTGAACTCAGCGGCGCAACAGCCCATGAGGGGGGCGTGTCTATCTCAGCTTTCGTGACCTTAGGCGCTGGGGTGCATGTGCAGATGTTTCGGTCAAGTGGTCAGTCTGACGTGAAACTCCCAGTGTTCCAGTTCCCAAGTAAACATGGTACTAATTTTATCGACCCACTGAAGGGTAAGGCTGAGTCTACCTTGCCCAGCTCCCAGGATTTGAACTCCGGACTGTGGTATGGAAGCGCAATACACTACCACTCAGCCAATGGGCTTATAATTTCATCCAAACAACTGTTACATTTTTATTGGTCATGGTCTTCAGGACTCGCGTATAAATAATTACTAGCTACTCACCTAACGGGAATCTATCGAACGATATCTTCCCACCAATAAAAAAAACTCCATCCACGGAAGTCAAGAGTTGTACTTCCGTTTGTCACTTCGTACAAAAACCGAGATTCTGGAAAATTGGCCCTCTTTGTTTCTATGTCTTGTCTTCAAAATGTATTGCCAGCTGCAGATCGTCTCTTGTCTTTGTTGTGCCATCCATTCCTTGCTTTGTGTCAAAATGTACCATAAACCAGATTACCATTCCAGAAGACTGCCTCGTCAATAACATCATTATGACATCAACCATCTAAATTATGAGTTAATTAAAAGAAATGCTTACTACTCGCCACGTCCTGTGATATATATAAAGGAGAAAAGCGACTGACTGACTAATCACGATATCTCCAGAACTATTCAACCTACAGATTTGAAATTTGGTAGACATGTTCCTTTCATGGAGTAGAGATCAGCTAAGAACGGATTTTTTTGCGAAATTCGAATCGCAAGGGGGGTTAAGGGGCGTTATAAATAATTGTTTCCATTTTTAAACTACTCGACATACAATCTTGAAATTAGGTAAACAGCTTCCTTTCATAGAGTAGAGATCCCCTACAAAATGAGTTTGGTGAAAATTGACCCCCAAGTGGCGTTGCGAGGGCTTAGGGGCCGTTATAGATAATTATTTCCATTTTTAAGCTATGAGACGCAAAGTCTTTATATTTGATAAATACATTCCTTTCATAGAGTAGATATCAGCTACAAGATGGGTTTTGGGAAAATAGCCCCCCAAGTGGCGTTGCGGGGGATTAAGGGGCGTGATAGATAAATATTTTCGTTTTTTAACTACTTGACCTACCAGCTTGAAAATTGGTAGGCATGTTTCTTTCATGGAGTAAATATCCGTTACAAATTGGGTTTTGGGAAAAATGACCCAAGGGGTGTTGCGGGGGGATATAAATAATTATTCCAATTTTTAAACTATAAGACGTACAGTCTTGAAATTTAGTAAGCGGGGGGGGGGGGATTCCTCTTATAAGGTAGATATAAGCTACAAAATGGGTTTCGTGAAAATTGAAACCCAAGTGGCGTTGCGGGGCTTAAGGGGCGTTACAGATAAATTTTTTTCATTTTTAAACTACTGGTCGTAAAGTCTTGAAGTATGCTAATCAGAAGCCTTTCATGGATCCATGTTTTGTGAATCTCGACCCCTAGATGGCGTTGTGGGGACTCAAGGGGCCTTATATATGTTTTTTTCCCCATTTTTAATTTATTATATGCAAAGTCTTCAAGTTTGGTAAGCAGATTCCTTTCATAGAGTACAGTTCCCCTACAAAATGGGTTTTGTGACAACACATCCCAAGTGGCGTTGTGGGAGCTCAAGGGGCGTTAAAGATAATTATCCCCATTTTTAAACTATTAAACGTACAGTCTTGAATTTGGTAAGCAGATTCCTTTCGTAGGGCAGGAATTTGAAGGAAATCAACTCTTGGGGAGCAAGAGGTTACTGGGGCGTATTGACAAAACAAAATCCTTTTTGCGAACTACAAGGACTATAATAATGGAATTTGGTTTGCATTTTTCTTTTGTTGAAAACGACTCTCAACGGGATTACGGGGGAGGGGGGGAGGGGTGAAGGGGGAGAGGTGGTAAAAATTTCGTCCCCCCCCCGTTAGATTTAGACTTGAAATTTGGCTTGCATGTTAATTTCCCAGAGTAGAGATCCACGGAAAATTGGTTTGCGGAAATCCACTTGGTTATAGGGTTACGAAAGCGCAGAATCGAATTCTTAATGCTACTACTTAGATATCAACAATTTATTTTTATATATATAAAGGAGAAAAGTGACTGACTGACTGACTGACTGACTAATCACAATATCTCCGGAACTATTCAACTTACAGACTTGAAATTTGGCAGACATGTTTGTTTTATGGAGTAGAGATCCGCTAAGAAAGGATTTTGCGAAATTCAAACCGCAAGGGGCGTTACTGGGGGTTGAGGGGCATTACAAGTAATTGATTCTTTTTTAAACTACTCAACATACAATCTTTAAATTGGGTAAGCAGATTCCTTTCATAGAGTAGAGATCCACTACAAAATGAGCTTGGTGAAAATCGACCTCAAGTGACATTGCGGGGGCTTAGGGGCGTTATAGATAATTATTTCCATTTTTAAACTATTAGGCGCACAGTCTTTAAATTTGATAAATAGTTTCTTTTCATAGAGTAGAGATCAGATACAAGATGGTTTGGGGGAAACTAACACCCAAGTGGCGTTGCGAGGGGGTTAAGGGGAGTAATAGATAAATATTTTCGTTTTTAGACTACTTGACCAACCTGCTTGAAAATACGTAGACATGTTTCTTTCATGGAGTAAATATCCATTACAAAATGGGGTTTGAGAAAAATGACCCCAAGTGGTATTGCGACGGTTAAGGCGAGATATAATAATTATACCGAATTTAAACTATTAGATGCACAGTCTTGAAATTTGGTAAGCAGATTCCTCTCATAGAATAGAGATACGCCACAAAATGCGTTTCGTGAAAATCGACCCCCAAGTGGCGTTGAGGGGGCGTATATTCTTCAATACAATCGAATTCTTAATGCCAGGACTTAAATATCAATAATTTATACATATATATAATCAGCAAAAATTTATAAAACATGAAATACCCAGCGAAGTGGGCGGTTATAGCTAGTATATATATATATATAGACTTTTTTTTGGAGTAATGAAATGAAAAGTGCAGCCGTTTATCAAATGGTACTTTATTTCAATGAGTTAGCAAATCGTTGGGTACCCCAAGCCAAGCCAAGAGACGAGTCTATTTCAGCGTCGATGAGGAACGAGTGTCCCGTTCGTGCCCATGTTTTCCTTAAGGTATCCGACTGCGTTCGAAGACAATTTTTTGAAATATGACTTAAATAATTATTTAATAGTTATTTTTTAAGCAAATGTGTTGCAAAACTATAAAAATACAGCAAAGAGAATTTTTTGAAAAATTATTTTTCAAAATAATGAGAAATTTGAACCAAAATATTACAAAAATGTGCTCTTTTGCTAACAACTCTAAAAAATATATATTTTAAAAACAAATAACATTTTTGCAGGAATACAATCATTCAATGGTTAACTATGCTGTCTATTAAAAAAAACTCAGGTTTTACTATAAAATTATGAAATACAGGTGTTCGACATAAAAAACACAGAATATTTTTGAATTTTTTTTTCTTAGAAAATTACATTAAAAGGTAATTAAATTGAAAAATTACCCTTAGCTTTTGGCAGAAAGCATTCATTATAATATAAAAAACAAACTCAAAAAATTCTATAAGAATATTTGAATTACTTTAAGAAATATATCAGCCTTACCGTTAACCGTTATGTACAAAAATAACATTCTTCAGAAAATGCAAAACAAACTTTATATTTGCAACAAAACTTTTAAAGATTTAGGAAGGTATTAAAACTTTCCAGGTTTGTACGTGGTGCCTTCCTTAACCTCATACTTCAAACTTTTACATTTTTGAAAGGCCTTTCTTTTTTTACGAGACACTTTTGTATCTGGCTTAGAATTGTCTCCTTGAATCAACAATTCTCGTATTGTCGTGAGACCAAAAATATCCCTTCTCTCATTTCAACCCTAATTCCATTCCTAACTCTTCAAGTAGAGCTAGCTAATAGTACAACAAACCCAAAATTAAAAATTATTTTCCAATATAAATCTCTACGCGGAGTGTTTGTAGCTTAAAAAATGTCTCTTTCCACACGACATTGTTAAAACTTTCATTGCAGTTCTGAGTTTTCCCGTGAAGACATTTTCTTAGAAGATTTTGATCACAAAGATCCATATAAGTCTTTTTAATAGAATTTATAACACAATTTGGAATATCCGTTGATTTTTCTTTCAACGTATCTCCAACAAATTCTGCTCTCTGGAATTTACACCAGCTGTTCGCACCTTTTGGACACTGACCGTGCATCTGATTTTTTTTACCGGAGCAGCAATGAAAAAAGGCTGCAATAACAGCCTTTTGCATGTTTTCCAAATTGCCAACATTGCTTCGAATTGCAATACCATAATAGTTCTGCAACTTATTTATTAATTTGTCGGTCAATTTTCCCTTTCCCCCAAGACTTTTTATGTTCTTTTTCAATTTTCGCAGACGTCCTCCAACCCTCTTTTGCACATGTCCAATGCATTCTAACTTTGTAACAGAGTCTTTACCGTATACGTTTTTCACGGCTTCAAATGCTTTCGAATCCCCATCACCGTAATACTCAGTATACTGCAATTTTCGTAGAAGTTTTGAGCGCTCAAACATTCTGAAAACACCGACAGGCTCCATGTTTCCAGAACTTCCAGCGAAATTTGAGCACACATGATTTTCCTTCAGAATATTTGGTTTCTTCGCGTTGCATATTCTGCAATGCGAAGATAAAATTTCCGTATCCAACACTTTGCCAGTGTCAATGGATATAACTGTTGCACAGCCATTTAAAGAGAAATAGCATCGGCGTTGCCACGTTTCATCCTATGTTTTTATCTTGATTTACTTCTCTCAATTCTTTCGCAGCCCTTAACATGTTTTCTTCGGCAAAAAGTGATATGCGTTCTAAAATGGATTTCTCTTGCTGTCGAAAAGAGAACTTTGAAAGGAATGGAAGACAAAGTGTGGAACACAATTTTTTTCCTGCGGTGTATCCTTTGCCCACAAGTCTTAAGCCAAGAACAAAACACATATTAATAATGTTGTTCTTTCCAACTTTTTCAGAAGTAGAAAAGCCTTTTGTAAAAGAACATTTTTTTACATTTTAATGAGAAATTGGAACACAGGCCAAATCTTGAGTCCTCTATGAGCAGTAATCCAGTTGAATAACAAGAAGGACAGCATAATATGGAAAAAAATTGACATTAAAATTTTAAAAATAATAATGCAGTTTCTCTAGCATTCTTCAGCATTATTATTATAAGGAACATCTGTACCTAAAAGAAAACTGCTCTCTTTCAGTTTCGTCGCACTTGCACTGGAACTCGAAGACTCCAACTCACGATTGCGAGTATAACGATTTCCATGAAATCTCTTCTTTTTTGGCCGCACTGATCTTGTTTTTGGCATGACAATTTCAATTTAATAAAAAAGAACTATAACTATGTATAAAAGTACGAATAAAAAAGATCTAAAGAGCTCTAATTAAAACGTATTTGACCAAAAGATTGCAACTCGTTCGAATCAAAATAAACATTGCAATCATTTAACTGTTGCCAATTTGAAAGCGAAATATATCTATTAAAACATTTATAAAGTAAAATAAAGTTTACTAAACACGAAAATAATTCGCTAAAATATTTTGAATGAAGAAAAAGCGTATTTTGTGAGGTTGAAAATCAACCGAAAACTCACACTTCCGGTTTCGTTTTGGTCTTACTGCCCCAAACAAAAACAGCTATAACTTTTTCCCCCTATTTGACACAGAGTTAAAAGTAATATATGTTTAGAAAGCTTATTAAACAGGCTACAAAAGTAGATTAAAAATAAATTTCGATTTTTTTTGAAGAAAATGATGTTTTAAACCTTAAGGGAACCAGGACATGCTCGAAAGTGTAAAATGCCAAAATTAAGACTCTGTTTATGAGACTTATATCTTTTAAAATTTCCAATAGAGCTTAGATATTTTACGTTCTTAATAAAGATAATTTAATTATTCTGTAGAACTACAAAAAATAACTGTTTAGCTCAAAAGTTTTTTTCCCCCTACATAATTTAAGTAATACATAATTTTTGAGAACTTATAATACATACTTATGTTTAGGTACCATTTTTTAAAAAAGTATCTTTTTTTATGCTAAAATATTTTTACACATATATAAAATAATACTCAAAAGACAATGAACCTATTTTTTAGTGAAAATTTAGTATAGTTTCTTTAAAAAGTTATAAAACTTTGAAATTTGGAAATTTTTTATTTTTCTTCTTTTTTTATGCATAAAACAATTTTTAAAAAATTAGGCACGATTTTAATAGAAAAAAATTAGGTTCACTACATGCATATGCATCTTGTATAGAAGTATAAAAAATCTGGAATCTTATAGTGCAATAGTATTTTTAAAAAATGTACCTAAATGCAAAAAAATATACTTTTGAGAAAAAGTGAAAAAAACTAAGGGTCAAAAGGGGAGGGGTCATTTGTTTACATTTTTACTTTTCATATTTTAGGGCTATTTTATCAACACACATATAAGTAATATACATTTTTAGGTTCAGAAAAATATGCACTATTTTTTACAACTAAAATTGAAAAATCGATTCTTTGAAAGTATATAATGTCCTGGTTCCCTTAAGTCTGCCGAAGTTGAAATCAAAGTACTTATGCGGGAGGTGGGTTGAGTTGTCCTGGTAGGAAGCTTACCCCGATTGACATATAAAGGGGGATGATAATTCATTATATATATATATAAACAATTGGGATTATTTCTAGAACTTCTTTCAATGTAAATTTTTACGGCAGTGTGGGTACACATTCTTAATTTTATTTAAAATTTCATTAATTAAAACATGAATGAAATGCTTAATATTGATGTTAGAAATATTTTTATTGTTGCGTTAAATATAAAAGTTGAAGCTTCTACTCAACAAAGGCAACCCTAGCCACGAGTTCGCGATCATGACCATTCGATTACTGTGCTGTTTGTAAAGGCACAAGTTCACTAGTATGGTTTACGAACGTTATAGATGGTGACGTATAAGCTGAACATTGAATTCAAGTTCTAATTCCGCAAAATAAGCATGCAGGAGTTGCTACATACTAAACCGAACTGAACCTCAAATTTAACAAATAGCGTGATGTAGTAATTAGAAAAATCAATTATCAGCTCTGATATTAACTTCATAATTTGCTTATGACTCAAAATTGCGAGATCTGTTTCTTATATATGATGTGAACTCAAATTGAGCCAATCAAATATTTCTAGAGTAACATACAATTTTGTATCAGAATACTCACCATTTTTCGCTTATTTTTCTAAAAAGAAATAAAGAATTATACTTGAAATAAAATAAAATAAAACTTTTCTAAATGCACCAAGAAAAAGGAAAATGTCTGAAATATTCATTGCGAATGTAATTTTAAGGGTGATTTATCAGTTTTACTTATACACACATTACATAATCTCAAAGGCTATACAAGGATGCAAAATACACTAAAACCTTACTATCGACATAGCAGACTTAGTTTCCACAAATGGACAATTGGGCTTAGTTCCACAAGATTTTAATACCACTCCCTCGGTAGCAAATTTACAAATGTTTTGCTAGAATTGTAAAAAAATATTATTGTGTCTATATTAATTCGACATGGGAAAAAAGCTTTTTACGGATTAACCTAAAGATCGTTTTGGCTTTTGACGAAATGGAAGAAGGAAAATGAAATAAGTGAAAGAAATAAAAAAGCATATATAAAAAGTATGGGTTGTATTTCAAAATTTCGTAGCAGCTCAACCCTTTAGTAATTGCAATCCAATTTTTAATGATAATTTTCATAGTGCCCTACACAATAACATTGTTATAATTACAAATTACCAATATTTATTGATATTTGGCATCCCTGATGTGATACATTGATTAAACCAGAATCTATGCCCTATATCGCTTTGTCTAAGTTCATCATATCACACATACTCGCAGCATTGCGAGAAGTTCCTATTTGTCTATTACTTTGTTGAAGAGCCTCTTTTCCTCTGTTGCTAATATTAATTTTTCTTTCGAAAAACTTTTCTATCCAAGAAAATTCTATATGTACACTCTTTTGCCAAAACATTGAAGCACCATGAAAGAAGTGGTCGTATGTGTATGTGTACAGCTCATATACAGATAATAAAACGATAAAAAGAAATCAAAGCCATAAGGCCCATTCACGGCTCACGATTACAGTTTGAATGTTTAAATCAGTAGTTGGATGAACCGCCCCTGGTGGTGATACATACTTGTATACGCCACGGTAAACGGTGAAAAAAGTTCCTCCTGTTATCCTGAAATACATTCTGGCACGTTTTTCACTAGTTATTGCTTCAGATCTGCGGCATTTTGGGGTGCTCGAATCTGCCACTCTACCGTGTCCAAAACAATTTCGATGGGTGAAAGGTCTGGCCACCTTGCTTGCTCGCCAAGGAAGAGTATTAACGGTACGAAGGTAGTCCAGAGATATGCGAGCGGTATGGTGTCTGGTATTATCTTGTTGGAAACTGGCCCCGAATGACGTGTCATTAAGGGTATTACAACTGGCCACATGATGGTATCAACATATCTTTGAGATGTTAAAGTTATATGAGGATGATGACTACAGATGACCTGCTGTCGTATGAGATAGCTCCCCACACCATCTTACCAGGGTTTATGGCTGCATGCCCTTTGTAAAACAAAGGCTGATTCAGACCGTTGGCCCCAGCCTCTCCATACACGAAGATGATATGGTCATCTGCTTCCCGAGTAAAGCGGTATTCATCGCTGAACACTATGTGATGCCAGTCTGATGGAAACCATGATGATCGACTCCGATACCATTGCTTTTATCGACATTTTTAGCTGTTTTATACTTTTACTATTTTAACTAGTGTTTGGCTGCGCTTAGCCAGGTTTGGCTCTTGCGCCATTAAACCATACACTCACTCACTCACCGATACCATTGCAGATAATTCCACCGATGGTGTGAGGTCAAAGGCAGACCCCTTAAAGGCCGCTGTGAGCATAACCCCGCCTCAGCCAAGCGCCGTGAAAGGTACCACGGGGGATATGGATAAGGCTGTAGCACGTTGAATAGTAGACATTGATAACGTTGAAGCAGTTGGGGTCAGGGGAACAATCATCCGATCTTGTCTCACATTTGTGCATCTTGGTCTTCCAGAGCCTTCATTTCCCCAATAATTTCTGCAGCAACCATTGCTGTCAGCGCCTTTGCACAGCTGTTTCTGTGCGTTGCAGGGACGACCTATTGCTCGGTCGTCCCCCAGCTGTGACCCTCCCTCCCTGTGACCACTCAGCTGCACGCATTCCGACAATGCGATAACTTTCGAAGTCATTCAGTTGCCTATAAGGCCTTCAAAAACGTCATGATGGCATCATTCGTTTTTTCTCTAGGGAATCACAGCGGTGAAAACGAAAAAAAGATACATTTTCCGCCTCTATTACCGGTTTCATACTTTACGAGTTGCTCAGCAGAAATGCGTGCTACAAATGTAATTCATGTTCATTGGCCTTGAAAATTTGATGATTTGGATGATCGATTAAGATTCTTTGCCAACGAAATTTTGTCACAATCGGACAACTCCTTATTGGTACTTCGATTTTTTTGCAAAAGTACGTGTATGTGTTGTTTCAAGTCAACATACAACACTTAAGTGTAAGAAAACATTATTCTGCGAGCAAGCGACACACCTTTTCACAGAGAGATTTGAACGTCAAGTGAGTCGATTGAATTTCCAAAATACTAATTGTGGGCTATATATATATATATATATATACACGTATTTCTAAAATTGCTAAATAACACTTTTTAGTTTATGTTTTCGATTCAAAAGTATTGAGTGGGATCGTACATGCGAAGGCCATAAAATTTCATGAGCTGAGATTAAAAGTGTTATATGTTTAGAATTTATTTTCTTTCAAATATTTAGGTATTTTATTTAAGACTCGAATATGTTATAGAAAATGAAAGTTAAATGGTAAATGAGATTTTGTTTTAGAAAAAATTTAATTATTGTTCCATATATATATAAGCCATTAACATATCTTAAACTTGTTTTTGATTTAGTATGTTTTGGATCAGTTAATTATTAAATACATGTGTGCAGTACTAATACAATGTTATTCATAAAAAAAGGTATGTTACATCAGTACAAATGTGTACTTTATTTTTTATGTGATGAGAATGTATTTTCTTTTCTTTTCAGTAAATAAATCAGCTTTAAAAGAAAACTTTTTCATTTCGTTATGTTCTCGTCCTCCATTTAGTGTAATCAAATCCCTATAAGAGGTATGCCCCGCGGATTGAGAATCGCTGTTTTACAGTATAAGGTACCTATATAAGTAGTTATTTTTTCATTTTCTCTGAAGAGACCGGGAACATTCTTAAAATGCGATTCACGGGCAATAACAAAATTGTTTGGTCCTTTTTCGACACCCTTGGCGTTTCATTTTCTGTAGAAAGCCAGAATCAGTTTTTAAAAAGAAAAACAAATTTTTATTTACAGAAAATAACTTTTGGTATTAGTTATACCTCGGGATATTTATTTTTAAAGAACACTCAATCAATCAAGGTTGCTATTATTTATTTCTGATATATATCGAAACAAAATTGATGCGTGAATCCTCAATGATATATTTATACTTTTAAAAATAAATTATATGTGGCACAGAAAAATCATAAATACTAATCCACCGAAAAGGAAAATAATGTTTGAAATACATATTATGTGAAGAAAAAACGTTATTATTGTGCAAGACGAATAACTGAAACAAAAGATTTCCTACTGTGCCTAATTTTAAAGTTTACATTATATTTTTTCAGTAAGAAACAACACATTTATGACATGTGCAATCCATTATGCATTTTCTGTTCACAATACCGTGCTTTCCTTGAATATGTGCTACACGAGGAAAATTATCGTCTGAGAACAAAAAAAATAAATTATTCTTTAAAAAATCGTCTGCCTCTAATATAATGATAAATCGTCGAGCGCTCAGTCAACGAAAGAAGTATTTCGTGACACTTAGTCAACAATCACAATTTTAGAATTTGTTCGTGTTAAATAAATATACTTTTTATTCATTCTCGAGCTTTTTTGGACGTGGTTTTAATAACCATATCCTTGTGACTTCTGTTTCTTTCATAATGTTTTATTTGACAAGTTTACTATTTCTTGACAACTTTGGTAAGAGTTCATGCATTCAATACATAAACTAGAGGAAAAATTGGTCGAAATCTATACAGATGTGTTCTAAAAATGCTACGAAGGAAGAGGAAATTTTGGCTTTTGAAAACATTTTTAATTTATTACCCTATATTTTCATAAGCTTTCGAGGAAACTGTATTTATAAATTTATTGAATTATGAAATGTCAATAAAAAATATAATAGATTATCATTTCTTGTTGTTATTTTTGTTCTATTTCATTGCTTTAGAATCTTATTTTTTAATCTTTTCAAAAAAGGTGGAATAATTTCTTTATGGAGAAAAGTATTTCTTGTGTATATTACTTAATATTTTTCTCTGGTTTTTTTTTTATGGAGGAATGAGTAATGACCCAGTTATACTCCCCTAATAACTATTAACTTAACCTCAGTAAATATATTTTGACTAGTAAACATTATAAACAGTTTCATATATTATTAGTTCGATTTATTATTTATATTATTTTTTATTATTGTTTTGACTATTAACATTCATATATTATTTACATTTATTTATTATTACATTTATTATCAATTTGCATCGATGCCGATATTCATTATCAAAAATTATTTTGTATTCAGATTGTGGCAACATGTTAAAAAAAGGCAAAGGAAAAAGATTGGTTTTCTGATAATGTACTCGAAATATTTTGGTGATTAAAAAGTAAAATGAGAATTTGAAACAACTTTTCGATAACTAAAATATATTATTTAGCATCGCTTCGCCAAATTGAAAAACAGAACGTAATACTACAAATATGATTTGTGTATTAAGAAAGCTTTTTTTTTTATTAAATGGATTAAACAAACACAGTTTTTCCATTCTTGAATAAATATATTTTGAATTAGAATGGACATCTGGTTGAATATTTTTATTTTATTTTATTTAAGAAGAAATTTCACGAACTGTGAGAAATGTATCATTGAATAAATAAAATTATTTATAATTTTGTGTGTTAGGAAGTTTTTATAATTTTACCCGTACTTTTATGATAAAAAAATAAGAAATATAAGTTATAAGAATGAAACTAAAATCTAATGATAATTTCATTATTTTCAAAAAACGTATTTTAACTCTTGTTTATAATAATTTTATCATCATAATTTTAATGTAGCAAATAAACGTTTTTGATAAATTGTACTTTTACATTAAATTTCAATGGTTGATACCAAAAGTATTTTCATGCATTGAGGTTAAGAATTAACTTAAAATGTCATTCCGTTTTATAAATGGAATGTACTGGGCACAATTCATGTTTTTTTTTTACTGGTAATGAAACATTTCTTTCCAATGCATTCATTTTTCTATTCTTTAAAATGATGTTAAATAGCCTAAAGTCTATTAAATAAATTTTTATATTTCCATGATCTCATAAAAATATTTATCTTTTATGAACAATTTCAGAAAGTGAATATTTTTAAACTTTAGTGTAATTAATTCACTTTTGTGGTATTTTTTCCACGTTGTATGTAAAAAGATTCACAAATGCTATCTTTTTTTAAATAAATAAATTTTATTTTAAATTTTTGAAAAATCAATATAAGAATTAATGAGAATATAATCCCAAATTTATGCTCATAATATACAAGGGTGATCAAATGAAAAGGTACGAAACGACATAAAAATGAAACAGTTAAATATTTTCATATTCCGCCAAGGGAGAATGTAGCGAGACATCTCGGGATGCCATTGGAGACTCTGACTGGGATCGGATCATGCGCGGTGTGCCCGCATGCGCAGGAGAGAGCAAAGGCTCTTATAAAAAAGCGGCGTCCAAATGATGCGAGCACAGAATTACTCGAGCACAGAAAAAGCATTAACTCCGATGTGTACTGTGAGACACTCCGACGCCTACGCAGGTCCATCAAGAACAAAAGACCGGGCTGCTCACGGAGGGTGTGGTTCTGCTCCATGATAACGCGCGTCCACACGTCTCCAGAGTCACACAAATGGAACTGGACAAGTTCCAATGGGAGACGTTGCACCATCCGTCCTACAGTCCGGACATGTCACCCTGCGATTTCCAAGTGTTTGGTCCACTGAAGAAACACCTGAAAGGGAAGCACTTCAACTCGGACGACGTACTCAAGGACACTGTGAAGGACTGGATCTCGTCACAGCCACAGGAATTCTGGGAACAAGGAATCCTGCGGCTTGTTCATCAGTGGATCGTTGTGCTCAGGGCCTATGGTGTATATTTTGAATAAAGTCTATATTTGTACCCACCGTGTCGTTTCGTACCTTTTCATTTGATCACCCCTTGTAAAATACTTTTTTATATTTGAATATTATCTGAAAGCCTCGAATTGAAGTCATTTCTAATTTCACACTTTAAAAATTGTGTAGCTCACATTTTGCAATAAACATCAATGTGTTCATATTTAAATCATTTTTATTGCATGATTTTCGAGATGAAAGCTCATTAAAATTGTTTTATTAATGCATTACTAAAATAGACTAAAAGGAAATATTCTTCGAAACAAATTCTTTAATGATTAGAAGATATATTCTTTATAATTTGAGATCTTCCCTTGTTAAAAAAAATTTAGTGCAAATAATAAACTCATTCTTTATATTTTTGTTGCTAATATTTTATCATAACTGTACCATTTACCGAAATTCTAATAAAAAAATTCAAACCAGTCAAGGAGTTTCAATCAATAGCATTAAACCAATCAAGAAATTCCAATCAAAAGAATCGAACCAATCAAGAAATTCCAATCAAAAATCCAATCAATTAAGAAATTCTAATCAAAAATCCAATTCGAGCAGCTAGTTCTTGGATTTGAGCTGTTTTTCTTTAAATACGAGTGCAACAAAGCTACAAAATATCCCCATTATAAGATACCGAAATTAAGACTAATTTAGAAATTTACTCTATATTTCTTGAATGGAATGCAAAATTATAAGATCAACCATCGTGAAAACCTCGTTTTTTGTGTAGTTCTTGTAAATATTTATTAAATAAAATGAGATAATCCGAAAATGTGAGTCAGATTTTCACGCCATATTTCAATGATTTGAAATTTATAAGTCGACATATTCTGCTAAAAATGTGTTCCAGATAAAAAAAAAAATGTGTATATCAGATCAATTATCAGCTTTACCCTGGTTATTATCGTACGTTTCTACCTGATGCAACACCTGCATTGACTTAGTTTATATCCTGAAAAACGTAACACGGGCTTAAAAGATATACGATCAACATGAATTTTAAGAGTTATTACTTTTCTATATTTCAGCTAGGAACAAAAAAATTCAAAAAGAGTAAAAATTTTGAAGAATTTAAACAAGTTGACTCACTTAATCAACATAGTTACATAGTAGATAATACCCTACGAACAAAAGGTTGCATAACAATGAACAATTTTAATAACACATATTATGAAAGATCAGGAGCGCATTTCACAACATCACCGCTGCATAAACCTAAACAAGCCATTTAAGAAATTCGTTGTCTAAACCAATGATTCCAGTTCAACACGCACTAGGTATATGCGAAACACTTGCGCTTCGAGGTGAACAATAAAAACGAAATGTCTGCATCCATCAAAGAGACGGGAGGACTTTCCCTTGAGGTCACGACTGGTCATTTTGAAGCGGATTGAGCGCAGACCGTTTCTATTGTTGCGGTGGGCTTTGTTACTCAATATCTGCTTAAGTATCTGTTTAAGCGTTCTCGAAAGAGTCGGCCAGTTTTTCACGCTTTTGTCGCGTGATGCGTGAGAACTGTGTGTACGCCGTTTTATTTTTATTTCGTTCCTTTTATTTTTCAAATAAATTCTAAGCTATTTTAGAATAAAATTGTATGGTTTTTTATCATTACAAAGAATTCAAATATAAAATGAGTTTTTAATATTCTCTTTTTTATATGACTAAAGGGTCACGATTGCGAATGTGAAGTCGGCATTGTTTTCGATAAATAGTGGGTTCTACTCCTAGTTACAGAGAAGACCCACAGTCTACTTAAATCTGTTGAAGTTTCGAAGTCCCACTTTGACAATGTATGAAATTTTGGTCACTTAGCGTGGTTTCAAAATTACGAAATCCATCGCCAATAAACCTCTTATAGTATCAAAGTGGGACACTAACAATTAATTGCGGGAGACTGAAGTTCACAATACTTTTAGGGAAATGGATAATTTTTTATGCGAAGTTCTATGCTTCGTATGGGCGATGTCTTACGTTTACACATCTTTTTGTCGAACTTTATTTTAATTTTCTCATTTGGTGAAATAAGGAACAAATAAATGTTGAGTGGCCAGCGTGTTGTTCTTCTGCAACCTCTCGAGTAGCTTGCGAACGTCCGATTCAACAATGCTTATCAATTGGTTCTTGTCAATCACAGAGGGACGTCCACGTTTCTCCTCCTCATTAAGGGTCTCGTCTCCACTGCGATATTTTTGGAATCAATATTGAGTACTACAATCACTGTCTATCCACTTGCCGAATGCTTGGTTGATACTACGAATGATTTTAATTTTGAATGATGATTTTGAATAATTTTTATTCATTATTATCATTAAATTCATACGTTATTATCGTTACATTCATACATAATTATCATTAAATTCATACATTATTTTCGTTACATTCATACATTATTATCATTAAATTCATACATTATTATCATTTAATTCAACATTATTATTATTATCATCAGTAAATTGATACATTATTATCATTAAATTCATACTTTATTATCATTAACATCATTATTTTCAATTTTCTTACTAGTTTAAATGTTTGCTTATATAAATCTGAAAGCAACTTCTTAGGAAAATGTTTTCTTTAATTCTTTATAGCCCATTTTTTCGCACTAATGTTATATTAAAATATTTTTGGGATTGACATTGGCTTATAAAAAGAAATTCTTTCAGCATACCTAAGATAAATTTGACCATTGTTTTGGTGGGAAATATATTTCCTGTCGCCTACTGGCGATGGTACTCAAAGATAGGGCATTTTATATTTTTCATTTAATTTTATATCTCATCACATGATATATATTATATTTTACAAATGCTGAAATATGCAAAAGAAATTGTAAATTAAATGTATTTGCATTTAATTTACAACCAACAAAAAATGTAAAGATTTACACGAATTACTTTCCATGAAGTTTCAGAAAGCAGAGATCAACACATAGTGGGGCATAGCAAACTGTTCAAACGTATCTTGTTCTCATATCAGGTGCTTTAGTAGAGCCAAACGTCTACATGTTTTTTGTGAAGTTGGCATATAAACACCAACTTTAGTCAAACGTACACTATCTGTAATAGTTTTTTTTACTACTCGAGAAACTTACAGGTTTTGCGTTTACGACTCACAATTCCAAAAAGAAGAAGCTCTAGTAGCACAAATCATAGGTGGGAGAATAGTTAACCATCGAGATTTAAAAACTAATGAAGTTGGCGGAAAGGGTTCTGCCCATGGCGTTATAAGGGGTTAATGGACGTCAAATTTATTTATTTAAAAGCGTTATAATTGTTTAAAAGATGTTTAATTTATCTCTAATTGCTAATTTATTGAATATTTATGTTTCATCTATCGTACTACATTCAGTGCTTCTCAAAGTTTCAATATTCGCGACCCAATATTCAATCATAATTTTCATCGCCCCCCCTCATACTATAACAATGTATTGGAATTCAATAATACTGTACGATACGACCTTAACCTCTTAAGTGCCACCGGCGTATATAAACGTCTCGTTCAGTCAAAGCGTATTATTTTCCTGGATCGCTATATACGTCTTTCTGAAGTATGATCTTTTCTCCTGCACTGCTATCCATAAAATCTATTCCGAAGGCTTTGAAATGCAATAAAAGAGCCTTGACAATATGTTTGCGAAGGATTTACTTATTTCAAAGGATTTGCTTCTTTATTCCCCCCCCCCCAATACATCACATACGTGCGGCAATATAAAAAACGGTTGGCATTGGGAAGAGGATCGTGTAACCTATAATCGGCAGAGGGATTAATTATAAACAGTGCAAATTATAAAAGTAAGTGTTAATTTTTGTATGTGATTTTTTCTATGACAAGCCCATGGGGTCACTGGTTATTATTAAACTTCTTTTTAACTTAGTATTGTTAAATAAATCATAAAATACATTGTGTAGCACTGATACATTTATAAGTGTAATATATTAGTGTAGATCTGTATTTTATTTTTTATTATGTCAGAACGTATTTTCTCTGCGAACTTTCAGTAAATTAATAATTTATTTAAAATAATCTTTTGTTTTTGACTTTTCAATATGCTCGCACCCCCCTCGTAGAGTTGTCCCGCCTCCCCCCAAGGGGGGCACGCCCCACAACACGAGAAACACTGTACTAAATGATTTCATTTCATTTTTCATGCATTTCGGATATTATATTTCCTAAAATGCTAAAAATTCACTGAGGAAAAAGCACCATATGTTCTTCAAAAGTGTGCTATTTTAAGCTGAGTAAAGTAGCCTGATTTCTTTTAAATATAGGGGAAAAAAAGCATCCTGTCAAAACATTTTTACTCGGCAAGAACAACGTAATAAATACAACAAATTAAGACATAATAACAGCTTCTGAGATATTATCTCTTCACTTAGCCAAAATGATTTAATCCACTCCACCGCACCACGCTCTCTGACCCAAACAGAAAAGATATTAAATCCACGACTGAAATTTAGTACTTCCCGTAGGTTTCCTATAACAGACCCGGCAAAAAAGAAAACAAAACACTATCCCTTAAAAAAAACTAGCTTCACGATCCTACTAGGTCGCTGGGCTTTTTCAAGGGCTGTTACTCCATTTTCGTCATGCTTGTTAAGATTGGAGCCTTCTATGTCTGGAGAGATCAACGTCACTGACTCATAGTTACAGATACAGTTAAGAGTTGGAGGAGAAAAAATAATAAAACGAATGGATGTTAGGGTGTCACTTTGGGTTACGGGCTGGAACAGATTTTGTCCAGATGATGAGTTTTAGAAGCGGATCTCAGGAATGAGTGAATTGCTACAATTGGATTAACCTTCACGGTGTCTGCAAGGATGTTATGAATGAGTGCCTTAATCCGGTTTAAGTGTTATGTTAGCGGGTTTTTTTCCTCTTTTGGAATGTGAAGTGGAGCAAAAATGTTGTATAGAGTAATAACGTATTATGTAAGATAAAAAGAAATTAAATTATCTTAAAAGGAGATAATCAGTTTTCAACATATGTTACTATGGTTATTCCTTTTATGAGATATTTCAACTTCTAGTTGCCGTTTCTCATCAATTATTCGTAAAATCT
>BMAO01022891.1:0-30213 GCA_019973975.1 Trichonephila clavata
ACGTTCTCCTAACTTTGATCTTGCAAATCCATCAAAAATAAAAAATTTTTACTATATTCTGCATGTATATGTACTTGACTTCTTCTATTAAATCAAGGATTAGCTTATCTAACGCTACAATAATCGTGTCTCTTTTAAAATTTTCTGTCCCATACACAGCTTTTTCTGTGGATTTATCGGCAAATTTTGAAATAACTCGCTATATTCTGTTTCTACATTACGACTTAATTTTTAGCTGCGTCTTGATACGCCTTTAGTTTTTAATCTGATTCACATGGCGTACATTGCTTATAAACATTTTTAAAGACATAATTAACTTAGTTCCTTCACAGATGTCCCAACTCCAGGAATCTGTAATTTTTATTTTTTTAACTGAATTAAATATTTCTAAAATTTCTTCCAAATATAATTAAAATCTATTCGAAAATCAATTTTCTCATTTTCATTGTCACTAAATGTTTTAAGAATATTCATGATATTACAATATATATCTTTTGAGACTTCAGCAGATCATAGTACAAGACCATCTGGTCTGACTTAAACTTTTTAAGGTAAGTTTCAGTTTATTTCCCGATTTAGAAGTTTCTACCTATAGGTCGAGAAGAAAAGCAAACATAATTTGTTGCTATAAATCAAAGAAGTTCACGATTTCAGTTGCAATCTTAACTGCACAACTAGATTAAGAGAATGTGCAGCATACGCAATAATTAGAGAATTTATATGTTTACCCCCCCCCCCAAACAATATCGTAGTATAATAGCAAGTTAGTCATCGTGGGACAAATCTTCTGTTGTATCCATCACTATTGAATAGTACTTTGTGTGTCATTGTTATTTATTTGAGTTATAATTGTTTAAGGATTTTGCTTGCCCATGATCTCAATTATTTGCTCATATATTGCTTTTGATAAGTACGATATCAACGATTTGGTTGTAATTTTCACTGTGCAATATGTTCACGAAGGAATGAGTCGAACTCTGCTAGCAGTTTCAGAGTACCCATAAAATTACCATTATGAGGAGAACCATAAACTTCCTCGGTACCTGAAAATCAGCGATACTCAACCTGTGGCCCACCGGACCATTCTGAGTAGCCTGGTCTAGATACTTTGAAATAACAAATTCAAATATTTAAAAATAATGTATTAAAAGTTTAGGGAGAAATTCTATCAATCAGGCAATCAAATCTATCAAATTTGCGATCGATGTCGTGCTAGTACTAATTGCGAATATTTTTTTCTCTTTGTAATTGTAATGGTTAGTGATAACAAATAACCATGCAGTAGTGACCATTTTATAGGTGAAACTAATTTTTAACTAATCCTCATGTCTAAAAATATTTGCTGTTTCTAGACGATTGAGATCTTGAGTATTTTGTAGAAAAAACAATATGGATCAACAACTTCTTTGATTTGTCCTGAAAATGTTACATGTAAAAAATATAACTTTGCTCGTCACTATACAACTAAACACAAACCTTTCAATGACTCTTTTTCTTGAGGATCCATTTAAAGATGATATAAATTGGTTTTCTAAAAAAAAAAATTTTGAAAAAGCAATAAAAAATTTTGTAGGTGGTTATGTCACAAAAATGCAGAGGTAACAAAAGAATCCTATAAAATTTAATACATTATATGTATTGACAAACACATGAATTGTTAATGATAAACTTAAGAATTGTTACAGAAACTGTTAATGTTTCTCAACTGCTTCCGATGTACTCTTTGTTGAATTCAGTTATTTGTTCACATATTTTTTTTAATAAAATCAAAAAATATTTGAATAATTTGAAACAAAAATGCGCAGTAAGAGCAGACTGTTTAAACAGGTATACTGATTTCAGGTCTGTAGTTCAATAAAAACGCTTTGCTACCATCCTGCGTTTGATAAATTAATATCTGAAATTCAAATATGTAATGCTTTTTCAAAAGAAAAAAATAAATCATCTAAGTACTTGGCAGCTTTGTTTTTATGACAGTAGAACACAGACAAGGGCTTGGGATCATTGATTAACGGAAATTGAAATTCCTCCGTAACTGGGTAAAAGTGAATGAAGCCTAATATTTTGTGAGTTTGTTTGATATAGTTTTAAATAAGATCCAAAATTATGAGATTTTTTATTTGACCAATTTTTCACATTTTAATATCCTTTATCTATGGCTTCCCCTTCTCAATAATCCTCATGTTGCGGCCCGTGTAAATACATGTCAGATGTATGTGGCCGGCGTAAAAAAAAGGTTGAGTATCCCTGCTCTAAATGCTAAACCTCTTGTAGCCAAATACTTTACTGCCGCAATATCATGTTTGTGAACATTGTGGTAATATTTGTATCTTTTCTTAGTTGTTCCCGTAAAACAAACATCTAAACAGACTTATTTCTTTCCGTGTTAACCAAACTAACATTGAACTTTTATGTTCAGTAGAGTTTTCATGATTTTCTAACAACTTGTTAAGTGTTTCAATCAGAAAAGCCGGTTGTGTATTAAGAATTTATTTTACAAAAAATTTGCAGGTCAAACAAAAAACACTACCAATACTAGTTGAGTAACAAAGCCAAAAGATCTTTCCAGCACTTGGCCATTTTTAAGTTTTTTAATGAAATGATATTATAGAAAATGATCTCTTTTGTTCTTTATATTCTCTTAGTGAAACAGAATATATACGGTTTGGATCTTTATTTTGAAAATAACTCATTTCATGTGAAAGGATATAATCAATAAATTATTACTTAGCGATTTAGGCCACGAACCTACGTGAAAAATCCTAATCTTCCTTTGTCTACCAACTTAAATAATTTAGAAATGTGTATCTGTTACTTACTTTTTACTTGAAACCAGTAACAGGCACCTAAGTATCTTTTAATTTCAGGTATTATGCATAGGACACAGCACCAATTCAGTATAATAATGTTACTTCGAATTATTATTACACAAAAATAAATGTCTATAGAAAGAGTGCCACTACGTTTGTATAAAGGCTCTATGCTCATCGGCGCCGCTCTGTGATAGAGTCTCTATCAATTAAGCAGGGCTATAAAATTAAAGTTTTGGAAATTACAAAAGAGGTTTCAGTGATTTTTATATTATTTAGTGTTCTGATTTCGATAATGACCTACATTTTCCCCCATCACATTAGGGTTTTTTTGTAAAATCGATATTTTTGCTAAAACCCTACTTGAAAAGGAATTCTCTCAAACAATTTAGGCTGGGCGATATAGCAACAGTGGTTTTCATCCATTTAAATCTATGTAAATATTGGTTCTCGATGAGGCAAATTAATTTCTCAGCAATTAGATGAATAGTGAGTGAGTGAGTGAATATTCACGTCGCACTGTTCAGTTACACGAGAGCTTTTGGCGATGGACCTTGTAATTTTGAACCATGGTCGAGTGACGAGGATGACACCTGAGCTGCCCTCCCCCTCTCCTAACTATCACACCAACGGGAAAACGTTTGAGCTGTAGACAGATATAACATGCATCGCGCCCCTACACGGAGGGTCTTCAGCGGCCCTAGTTTCGAACTCATGACATGCCTGCCATGAGTCCGTTACCTTGGCCACTAGCAATTAGATGAAAACCGTTGTTTATAGACCTCACAGGCTGTCTCTGGTCATTAGGGGAAAAAATTCCCTTGAGGTTTAAACATTTAAATATAGCAAGTTTCTAATAAAAAATCCCCAGCATACTATATATATTTTAATTTGTTTTTATTAAGGTATTTACATAAAATATATAGATGATTTTTGAAATTAATAATTATTAATTTCTGCGTATTCGGTGGTAGGACGGAAGAAGAAAAGTAAATTGCTCTTGCTCTCGAAAATAAATTTGATATGGTATTTCGGGTATTTTATTTTTGATTTTAATTTTTTTACTGGTTTATTATTGTATTAATATTTTGATTGTAAGCACCTTTTCCGTTTGTTATCTTCAACGGGGAACGGGGCCCCCTAGAACCCGGGGCCCTGGGCTGCAGCCCATTTAGCCCATACGTAGATCCGGCCTTGGTGGGTTCGAATCTCACCTGGGATGGTCTAATTTATGAGAATATGGTTTCTTTTTACTGTACTATTTTATTGGAATAATTAAATTTAATAAATGAATAAATAGTAACAAACAAAAATAATAGTCCATTAATAAATATAGAAAGGAAAATAGAAAATTTCAAGGAGAATTGCTTTTTATTTTGCCGCAATATTGTGATTCTGTCATATATATATATATATTATATTAATTGTTTATTTTATTTACCAAATGCCTGGCCATTGACCATCAGGTCACTAGGCAATGCAGATTAATTAAAATAATTTAATAAAAAGTAAGTAAAATAAAAATTTTCTTTGTTGTCCTAAGTAGGAATTGAAATTTTTTAATTACATGTTTTTAAAAGAACATACCGTTTATAAGTCACTAGACCTAGAGATTTGAAATTTGGCATTCAATTCCCTTTGTAAAGCTAAACATGTTAAAAATTGCTTTTTTAGAAAAATTGCTTCCGTTTTAGAAGTTTAAATTCCGCTCTTTTCAAATCAAAAGGTGTGGTTATAAAAATGCTTTTCAATGCAATGAAACGCTCAATTCTGTTACATAGATGTAAACAACTTAAAAGCAATATGTATTTATAAGGCATCATGAAATAACCAGGAAAGAGGGCGAGTAATAACCATGTTATGCATCAGTTATTTATTCCGAGAATAATTAATAACAGTTGGCATTAAAATCTTTAAGTATAAAAACACCTCTGCAAAAACAGCAGGGGGGGGGAGTACATCAGTGTAATGTATTAGGTTGTGAAGTATTGAAAAAGAGGAAACAGCTTACCATGAATACGATTCACAATAAGCGGGTTTCGAAAACTGTTCGAAAAAATACTTTTCAATTTATCTAAGCAAAAGTCTGTGAGGAAGAGGAAATGAGAAGAATGAAATGAAACGTTGTTAATGCGCACACATCACCCAAGTTTTGCCAAAACAACAAATCTCAGGATAGAAAAGAAATATCAGTCAGCATTCGCTTTGTAAGTCTCTGAACAGTTATTGTTGTTTCATTAGGAGCAAGAAGATGAGCTTGTTGTTTCCTGAAGGTAAAAAAAAAGATATATTATCATATCTAGTATTTTATCGTACACAAATTCTAAAATCATTGCATTTTATTGCAATTACCAAATTATTTGAAAACAACAGAACTGTGAAAAACAATAATAAGAATTTTTAATAAACAAGTACAATATGGTTATGCACGTATAATTTACTTTCATTATACCCATATTAAAAATATCTTTAAGTACAATGTATATACTATTGGCATTTTATGCCCATCCTTTCTATGAAAACCTTTACACTTAAAAAGCTATTGATTTAAAGTATTCTTTATAGCTAAAAGATTAAAGTATCCGACTGGTTGCGACAACTTTTTTTTTAAAAAAGAGATAAGGGGCTTTTTTTTGTTATTTTTCGATTTGTTTAGTGCATTTTAAGAAAAATGTGCTAAAATTAAGAAGAGAAACGAAATTATTATTACTAAAATGGAAAAAATAGGTAAAAATTGACAAAAAATAGCATAAACGCGGCCCATTCTGCAATAAAGGTTTATAAACACATTTTCAATTTTTTCAATCTAATATGTTGCTATATTATTCAATTTTGAAATGACCTTCAGAATAAGAGATATTTTCGTTTTTACAAAAACTAGAGCATTTTATATCTCAGTTATTATATGAAATTGCTTAAAAAAACAGTGATTATATTCACATACAGGACTGTAAATTTTCTGATAAAACAGTGATTGATCAATCTGAAGGTTAAAACCCTTTTACTATTATACAAAACTTACAGAAAAAATTCCAGCTAATTATTTTATAAACTCTTTTAGCAATCGCTGGCCCCATTTGATTATTTTCAAAAAATCACATTTCGAGTAAAACGCCTTTTAAACTATGACATCTTGCTTAAAGTAATGTCATTTGCTTTTACTAAAACACTTGTAATTCTTCTTCTAGTGAACAGAAAATGTTAAACTTGGTATTTTTATAAAGTTAATAAAATGTCCCATAAAATAAAATCACAAAAAAATTTGTCAATTGTTGTCAAAATTGACAATTTTAGGGTAGTCGGATACCTTAAAACACTCACCTCGTAGCTGGAATAGTTTAAGCTGATTATCATGACTTGTTAAGCAATGTGGTTTAAATACATTAAATTCGTCGAATCTTAAAGTCTTCATGTTGGTTTGATGTGGAGTGTGAGATATCAAAGTGGCTTTTGATTGGCTGTTTGGCGTAGTTGGTTTATCGCTGGCCTTGTACGCCTGAGGTTGCGAGTTCAACCCCGGCCCAAATCGGTGGATTTCTATGATGCAGAAAATCGACAGCTTCCATGGCGTATGATTATAAACATGCATGATTATGAAACATTAGCGTCATGTAAGAGACTTTGAGTGTGTGTGCCTGATTGACTTAGATGCTTCAGGCAAAATTAAATTCCTGGACCAAGTTCGCATCGTCAGAGTTCAGGTACCTCCCACTGTGGACGAAACTGGACTTCAAAAATTGCTTGCAGCAATCAGTATCTCCTATATAGTTCCGCAATAAAAAGTGATACCAGCTCATGGGGAATGTACTAGGTCAGCATTGGTAAAAATGCCAATCCATAGCTCCATTGTGAAGAACTGCTTTTGATTCATCAACCAACCTTTAGTATTAGGCTTATTTGGCAATGTATAGTGGACCGGAGACTCAAAAAAACTCGCCTTTTAGTTAAAAAGCTAAAACACTCTGCACATAGTAAAATAAACAATGCCTGTATAGACCAAAAGACTCGTTAACTGTTTAGTTATGGTCACGAAGTAATGACCAACGTTGTAAAATAGTGCTTTTGAGTCCTAGTGCCGCTGAAGGACCGCCGTATAGAAGGACTGGTGCATGTTAATACTGTTGAGTTTGGAAGTACCCCTTTGGCGTAATGTGGGTGTTTGTAAAGGGTTGGCAGAAAAAAGTGTTATATCCGTTGCTTGATCATGGTTCAGAAACGAAGTCCATTGCCACAGTAGTCCCTGCATTGCTTCAAAATGTGAATTAAATTAAAATTAAATCAAATGGACAAAACTAATTCTATCCTGGTCTTAAATCCTTTATATACTGTACTATGTTGATCTTTAGGTATGATCTTTTATAAAAAAAGGTCTCATCATAACTTATTTTTTGCATTTAATTTTATTGTATTCGGTTTTTTTTTAAGGTATCCAACTGGTGCGACAACTTTTTTTTTTAAAGAAAAAATGCAAATATGGGTATTTCTTTCTTATTTTTAGATTTGTTTAGTATATTTTAAGAAAAATACGCTAACATTAAGAAGAAAAAAAGATTATTATTACTAAAATGGGGAAAATAGGTAAAAATGAACAAAAAATAGCATAAACCGGCCCATTCTGTACCAAAAGTTTATAAACAAATTTTCAGTTTTTTCATTCTATTGTGTTGCTATGTTATTTATTTTTGAAATGACTTTCAAGATAAGAGATATTTTCTTTTTTACAAAAACTAGAGCACTTTATCTCAGTTATTATATGAAATTGCTTTAAAAAAACAGTGATTATATTCACATAAGGGACTGGAAATTTTATAATAAAACAGTTATTGATAAATCTGAAGGTTAAAACACTTCTACTATTATACTGAACTTACAGAAAAATTTCAATTAATTATTTTCAAACTTTTTTAGCAATCATTGGCTTTGAGTATTTTTTTAAAAAAACTCATTTCGCGAGTAAAATGCGTTTTAAGATATGAGATCTTGCTTAAAATAAAGGCATCTGTTTTTACTAAAACACTTGTAATATTTGTTCGAGTTAATGGAAAATAATAACCTTGATATTTTTATAAAGCTAATAAGATGACCTATAAAATACAATCATGAAAAAAAATTGTCAATTTTTGGCAAAATTCACAATTTTAGGGTATTCGGATACTTTAACGTTGAAGGCTATTGCCGTTGGATTTCGTAATATGATACTCATTCTAGTGATGAGAGGGAAAGCTGAGGTAGCTCCCCCGTCTCGAAACTTCCATACAATACCATTGTCAGGTCTTTGAATCACGGTGGATTTAATTGCATCAATTCCACTACATGGAAGGCTTTTATGGGCACTGGTACTCAAGCTCGTTGCTGGTCAATTCTGGCCACTAGTCCACAATCATACCCATTCGGCTACAAAGGCACATCTTTGAATTTCAAGATTCATACTTAAACATTTAAAAAAGTTGAAAGTTGATAGAAAATAGTTAGAAATCTCTCTATGTAAAACTATTTGAAATAACTTAATATTACTAAGAAAAAGACATTTATAGTTGAAAAACGAAGATTGTTTGTCGAAATATTATAAAGTAAGAAAAACAATATCTGATATTGAATTAAAATTTTTAAAAAATGAAAAAAGAAGAATTTTTTTTATTTATTTTTTATAAAAGTACTAGGACTTGAGAATTAGTTTATCGCAAAACACGCACACAAAATGAAAAAGATCAAAATTAGGAATAAATTTATTTGAAAAATCTCAATATCAATTAGAAAATAGCGTGACGAACATATGCATTGTGTTTTCAAACCGAGATTTATCATTTCTTTTAAACTGGAAACACATACATATAGTAAGATCGTTGTTCAAATTCTTGAAGTAGAACCCCTAGGTACCCCTTGTTCACCCTTTTCCTCCTATTTTTTATTCATTCTCCAAAGCACTCCAAAGTTCAAAAGTGGGAAAACATTCCGAGAAAAATTGCATCAGAGACCAGTTCAAATAATCAGGACACAATCTTCCTCTTGTTCGTTCTTATTCCATTTCCAATTCTCAGAGCCATTTCACTTTCGTTAGGCCGAACTCGAAAAGAAATCTCAATGGTTTGTACCAAGCATAAAACAGCCTCGGGGCGAAAGGGTCTATCTCCACTTTCATGCTTCCCCTGAGATAATAGCCGTTTTCCCTTTTCCGTAGACAACATCCCCGTTCCAATTGCCAATGATCATAACAATCATCGGAAAACCTCTCAAAGGTTCTCCAAGTTTAATGTAAATTTTATGCACCCTGCGGCAACTTTTCGCAGACGATTCTCTCTCGAGATGACAGCCGCCCTCACTCGTCTGCGGAATACCACTCTGTGGGCATTCCGGGAATTGCCCCTTGGTAGTGGGAAGTAAAAGCAGTTTTGTTTTTTGGCAACGCGGAGGGGGAGGGATAGCAATTTGATTCTGAACAAGAATTTATCACTGGGGTCCAACAAAGTGATGTAAAGAGTGTATTCATAATACAGTTTTCAGGATTAATTGTATTTATTTAGAAGGTTTTCGTATGTTAAATTGGTATGTATTACATTGATTTCCTAATATTGTAGGAGAAATAACACCATTGGAAATTTAAAAGTATTTTTTTAGAATTATTTTTACCATTAAATAAACATTTTCCATACTAATTATAAATATAAGTAAATAAATTTTTATTTTTAAATAATATCAAAAGTAAAAGAAAATGACATACGGTTCATTTCCTTTCACACATTCCTGAAATTCTTTGCACAAAAAAAAGTATAAGTGTTTTTACAGCTTGCACTGATTAATTGTTTATTACTAATATGCTTCAAAACAACATGATGGCCGTGGTAACCTGGAGGTTACGGTGACGAACTTGTGCCCTTCGAACCCTAGTGAGACAATGCTCCATGTAAAAAGGCACGTTAAATGAGTCTAGGCTCAAATTCCTAACAATGGTGTGGTGTGGCAGTTTAGAAAAGGAACGCCAGCTCAGGTGTCATTCACATCTCTTGAACGAGTTTCAAACTACGAGATCCATCATCAGTATCCCTGATGTTCCTTCATAGAATGATATTAATAAAGCGCACTCACTCGAAATATCTTGAAGCAACAGGCAAAGAACCTCGTCACTTTCAAAAAAGATCAAGTGACGAGGAAGCTGCTATTCTCTAAAATTACCATACCATGACTACATAAAGATTTTGAACATAGACAGATTTAATGAGCAACACCATCTCAGCAAGGTTGATCTTTATCAGAATTGAATACATGGTTAGCCAGAAATTATGACGTACATGAGTTCGAGACCATTTGTTTCCATGGTAGATGTTGCCATTTTAAATCAGTTATTTAGTAAACAAAATTCTATTTTTTTTTTCACTTTATGCCAGTGTTTTTCATTCAAAAGAGTGATGCTCAATAAAATTTTATATAAAACTGAAATTTTCTTCCTTTTCTTTAAATTAATGAAAATTGAATTTTGTAATAATGTGCATACAATGTTTAATAACTTAAGTAATTCATAAAATACTTAGGTAGTATGTAAATGATCTCTTGAAGTTAAGGAATTATCACAAATATATTAGACATTGCAGAAAATTATACAATAAATTAACTTTCATTTTGATGTCGACAAAGTTACAAGAAACCTATCTTGAAAGTCTAACATCTAAAGAAGTTTTCAGATTCAGACATAAGAGAATGATTGATAATAATGGATGTGTCTCGAAAACTAGACACTGAGACATTTCCATCGATATTACTTCGAAAACAAAGAAGCTTACTGATAAGAACTATATTTTCCTTCTCAACAATACACGATACTAACTATAAAGTATCTAAACACATAAAATCGGAATATAAACTCCTTATACAATAGTTTCTCCGGTATCTGAGTAAATATATGGAAAATAAATATAGAAACGTATGTCTATCTTTTGTATTTACACCAGCGTTTCTCAAACTGCGGGGTACCCCCCCCCCTAGAGTGGCGTGATAATTTTATGAGGAAAACGTGAACATATCGAAAAGTTGAAAATAAAAATTTAAAAAAAAATATTAATGGAAGGATTTAAAACAAAATAAATTCTGAGATAATAAAAAATACACATCAGTAATGCGCAAAGTATTTGATAATTAATTTAACAATACTAAGTTAAAAGAAAGTTTAATAATTACTAATGACCCCATGACTTGTACAAAATTATATACAAAACTTAATACTTATCTCTATAATTCATACAGTTTATAATTTTAGTCGTATTGTAGTTTTAGCGTCAAAGTACGTTATTATTGAATGCAATACATTGTTATTGTATGGAAGGGGGCGCCACAAAAATTATGATTGAAAATTGGGCCGCAAACATTGAAAGTTTGAGAAGTACTGATTTACACTTTTTTTTAGAGTTTATAAGATTTTTTAAGGAATACTGGATTCATTTTTAAAAAGCTCCTTCTACTTTCTTGCCCAAATCTCCATGATTTCTTATTTATTAAAGAAATATCCCCTTTCCTTCCCTTCTTTCGATTTCATTTTTAGCTTTGGAAATTGGTAAAATGTAGCAAGGACTAGATTAGAAGCTTAGAGTGGATGTTTAAGTGTGGTATCATTGTGTTTCGTAAGGAAAGTTTTCGAAAATAATGACCATTATGAAGTGAAGTTATCCCGAAGCAACTCCCGACTCTCACCTTGTATTTAATCATGAAGAATGCCATGCACTGATCAATGAGATAAATTGAATAGAAATGCAACTAAGTGATTTGTCGAATCCGTTCACTTTTTCGTCAGTGGTGGGGGTGGACGGTAGCCCACAACAAGGATCATCTTTAACACTCGTACAGCCATAAAGAAAACGTTTGTGCCCTCTGAGCACTTCTGTACTTTTATTACCTCGTCCCATTTAATAATTAAGAAGTCTCAAAAGTGGCTTTTATACCAAAACACAAATTTAACATTTGCTCGTTATCAATGTCGCGTATACAGCACGTGGAAAGCCAACAAAATACGAAAAATTTATTAAAATGAAAATGCTTACAGCATAGAATGACTACTAAATAAGTAATTTCACCTCCAACCTTCGGTACTAATCAAACCGAGTTAAAAAAATTTGTTCTGAGGTTATTGCGACCATCTGGTAGACAATTATGGGTACATTTTAAATCTAATTTCTTTGAAGTCTTCGGTTTTCAATCTAGGAGATATATTGTGACGACGATTTTTTGTAAGGGATGTTAAAATTTCAAAAACCATACATTAGAAAGAAATGGCATTAAAAAGTTTGATATTGTTCTTTTTTTCACATTTGATTCTCGTCACTCTAAAGGTCGCTTCATTAAATTTAAAAGATTTGCTGAGTTTCATATGATGAAAGTAAGACGTTCTTCGAAATTGAAATTGCAACATCAGGAAATAATGCAGGTAGCATCATACGAATTTCATGATTGATAGTGGTGAGGTGAATATGCAAATGAATAAATTTACGCACACATCTGATCCCGTGGTACTCATATATGAACTCTAAGAAAGCGAGCAACTTTCCCTTCTCATAAACAACACGGTTTAGTCTGAGTAGTGATTCTCGGCGGGTAACGATATGGAGAGAACGTGGAACACGTTTTGAACCAAGAAACATAACGGAAAGACATCATTTTCCATCAAGGGGAGTAATGGTATGGGGAGGCATCATGATAGGCGGCCGCACAGACCTCCATTTCTTTGACACGGGGTCTGTGACTGATCAAAGATACAGAGACGAAGTTCTCGAGCCTTATGTTCGCTTGTTTCGAGGTGCTGTTGGTCCTGACTTCATATTCATGGATGATAATGCGCCATGTCACCGAGCGGTGCTGATTGATGACTTCCTTGAAACGGAAAACATCCAGTGCATGTCGTGGTCTGCGAACTCCCCTGATTTAAATCCTATCGAGCATGTATGGGATATGCTTGGGAGACAAATTGCAGCCCTTTCCCTTCCATGAAGCTCCGTTACAGAACTGAAGATGGCTCTACAAGAAGCCTGGAACCGTTTGAGACTACAACTCATTCATCATCTCATAGCAAGTATGTTAAATCGCTGTGCAGCGTGCCTGGCTGTCAAAGGTGACCACATGCCTTATTAATCTGCAGCATCAGTATTTTATATAATGTTTTCTTTCATTTTTTCTTTAAAGTCTGAATCCTTGCTCTGCTCAGTTTTCTTTCAAACTGTTTCTTTGGATAATAAAATTAATTATTATCATTCTTTTGATTTGCTTCCTTATTTTATAACCATTTTACACTCGCATATCACGTTTCCCGCCATTCTGATTTACAGTTCCTTCTTTATTCCCATAATTATCAATTATGCTTAACTTTTGGACACCAGTGTATGTTTATATACAATTTTCAAAAGGGCAACAGCAAATATATGAAGAAATGCTCAGAGGTAATTGCAAATTGTAGAATGGGTAGACAATTCGAAAATGGAGGCACATCTGCAAACGAAAATAAACTGTGTGCATATCGGTCACACAATACCAAGTTTTTGGCAACAAAAACAGGCAGCTGTTTCACTTCATATACACTATTAGCAACGGATTGTAGAGCTGAAACTGTTGAAGCATCTTTGTTTTTGAAGTAGTTTAAACTATATAAAATTCCAATCGTACTGTCACCGGCATGGTGTTCAAACTTACGGCTAATGCGAGACGTAAATCTAGTCCCTTGTTTTGATGAATTTCGTCGTCCTCGATCTGACTTTGTCTGTCGAGTAGAATTAGCAACAGCAACAACACACAACAACATATAAGATACCACGTCTACAATGAAAAAATATATGTATAAAACTAAAGTGAAGTTCATTAAATTGTTAGAAATTCAGCTGACAACAAATATATCTAATATATTTAATAACAATGCTTCATGTTACTTTGTTTGCCCTTCCGTTTCAAAATAATAGTATAATTAAAATTCAGATTAATTTGTAAGCCACGCCTGTAAACTAGTTATTTGTTAAATCAATTTGAAAAGTCCACTTGTCCTACGAGTTCATCAAAACACTTTCAAAATTTAGTTATAATTAAGGACTCTTTAGTTAATTGTGCCATGACGGAAAATATTTTCTCTCCAAAATTATTGCTTCGAGCTTAAAGAATACCTATGTTTTTCATACATCATTCCACAAGAAAATAGAACTGTGCACTCAATAAAGATTCATGCGAAGTAATATACAGAGATTCGTTACAAATTTCAGCCATTTGGAGCAAATTTCCATTCATTAAATTACATTTTGAAGTTAAAGTATGAATCATTACTTTTGTTGCTTTTCAGGGTTTCGATTGATAAGGATTCTGTTTTCTTTTTGTTATAAAAGATTCTAATTCAGGGAAACAAAGATGAGAGTCGGGTCTTATGGAATACCATTTACGTTTCTAAAAATAACTTAACTGGTTTTTGATAAAACTCTCCCAAATCATGATGTATGTACACTATAAACAATTGTAAGTAATTACACTTTTCAAAATAAATAATATTTATTTTGCTGTATTCATTTTAAAGAAAAATGATCAATAGAGAGCATTATGGAACAGTCGGGTAATATGGAATATGTAGTTTAAACTATTGGAAAACAAATTAAGACTTCATAAATCGTAGTTATTTTTAACTATAAGAGCCGTATTTTTAAAAATACATGAAAGTCGTTCTATTTTGAGTCTAATTACAAAAGTCTTAAAATTAATCTTTCTCTTCTCCAGGGGAGAATCAAGATGATTCCACAAGAAAAGTTGAAGCATTGAACCTAGATTCTGCTTTTGATACAGTCAGCGTTTTTTTTTGATTGTTTAGTTTATAGCATGGAATCTATTACAAATGATACATCATAATAAAACGATTCATTGCTGCATGTCGGGTATTATAGAACACTTAGTATTTTATAATACCTGACAACACATTTCATCTTAGAAAATGAACCTTTAAATTGAAGGGCAAAATGTTGTCAGCAAAAAATGACCTCAGCATTACAAACTACATTTTTTTAGTGTAAATTATATGCTTTCCTTTAAGTCACCAGTGTACTAGTAGGTTAAAATAATAGAAAAATTACCTGCAAAAACTTTTGAAAATTGCCAAACACACTTGGTCCTGTCGCGACTGATATGGCAACACGTGTTCAACTCTTATTGCAATGTATCATGACAGTCTTTCTTCAGTAGTTCAAGGTTTTCCCACGCATTAGACGCTACAAACGCATCCAAAACCTTGGTATTCCATATTACCGACTATTCCATATATAATACCCATCTTCATCTACGTCATAGGTTCTCAACGTGGGCGATAACGCCCCCTTGTGGGCGTTTGAGACTTTCAAGGGGGGTAGTAAGAGATTTAGAGAAAATTAGGGGGCGTTGAGATGGCCCAGAGGGGCTTGGTCAGATTAACCAAAAAAGACAAAAAAAAAAAAAACACGCTGATTAGCAAAAGTAAACTTTAATACTGTTTACCTTATGTTGATTGTATGTATTTAAATCATTTCTATATCACATGTACAAAAATTCACATATTTCGGTAGTTCGTGAAGAGGATGAAAAACTTAAAGATTACATTACATTCAGACCTACATTAAATTAAATGATTGAGTGCATTTTAATTTCTGTAGTGCAGGTGCTATCTTTGTTTGTCAGCAGTAGGAAAAATGTTTTGTCCACTGCATTTCATTACGTATATTATCCAAAAACATAATTAAATATGTTAACCAGAAATTAATATGTTTCTTTAAAGGTTGAACTGTCAATTTATATTTAATTTAAAAGCAATAGTTTGTTATGAATTACTTCGTATCATCAAAACCCCTGACTGTCTTTATAACACTAAGCTAAAACTTTTATTCTACTCTTTTAAATGAAGAAATTCAGTAGCGCACGTTTCAATTCAACAATATTCTAGCTATGACTAAAATGTATAATATTACACATTTAAATATACTTGTGGCAATAGCTTTTTCATATGCGCATGTAAAAAAAATCGTGTTTTTAGAAAAAAAAAATTAAATTAAAAAATATATTCTATTAAATAGGATATTTTTTAAAACTTAACTCTTGTTTTCACCATGTAATATATACAATCTTATTTCTCTGGAGTGGGAGGGGGCGGTATCGAAATATTTACTAGAAAAGGGGGTGGTACCGAAATATTTACTAGAGAAGGGGGCGCCAGTTCAAAAAAGGTTTGGAACCTATGATCTACGTAATTGGAAAGACAAAAATTGTTCAAAATTACGTAAGAAATTTTTATTAAATTGTTATTCTCACATATTATTACACATTACGACACAACATTTTGTAGTTACAGTAGAGATTATCTTCACAGTAACTCAATCTTTGTTAGTTTAATGTGCATTAATTTACATATTGAAAGACTAAATAGCAATGCTATTAAATTTTAAATTAGTTTTATTCTTCCTACATCTTAAAGTAAATTGTAATTGTGTGATACTTTAAATTTTGCTAAATGTAAATTACTAATGTGTAAAACATTCCAAATGTTTTCTACATAAATATACAGTTTAAAAAATTCTATTTCCTAATTTATTTAAAGTGGAAATTTAAAAAAAATTCTTGTAATTTTATGTGCAACTTTTACTTAGACATTGCCAGTTTTTACGAAAAACATTTGCTAGATGTGTTTTAAGTAACCATTCGTTTCCAGTTCATTATAAATACTTTTTGGATTAAATATTTTAAGACCTATGTCTAAAAGATATTTGAAATCCGTGAACTCAATATATAATCCAAATAAATTACCAATTGTTTCTTTAAATATAGACGTCTGCACATATTTAAATCCAACAAATTGTACCTGACAGAATAAGGAATACAACGGAGGGTTCTGTAGATTTACTCTCTCTCTTCTGAGGTTTGAAAACGTTTTTTTTTGGTATTGGACAAGACTCTACACTCTAATCTTTAGAATCAGCTTAAAATTTACTTAAAAAATCAGCATAAAAGTATAAATCCACGGAAATCTGTCTTGGATCTTTTTGCTGGATGTACAATATTTAATAACAATCAAGGAAACGCAGAGAAATATTTAAGGTTTCCTATCTACAGGCTAGTGAGAGTTCATGGGAAAAAAACTTTTAATCAAAAATGAGATTTGTTTCCCTTTTCAACCCCAGACTAGCCCATTGTTTTGAAGAAAATAAAGTGTAAAAAAATAATGAATGTTTGTCTGGAAACAAGATTTCAGCCCGATTTCTGAAAACATTTTATATCTATTTTAGCAATTCAAGTACCGGTTTTAGATATTTAAGAATTTTTTTCCCCAAAACTTGTCATACAAAGGGGTAATTTTTGAGAAAGCAATGATACTTGTTTACTCTTTTAGTTGTCTTGTATTGCATCGTAATCGATACATGAATAAATATTTGAGGAAGCAATTAAATATAAAATTAAAATTAACACTACGTTCACGATTTCAAAACACTTGATAGATGGTAGGCTTAAGGAGAAATTTAAAAATCACCCAATATTAGCAATGCGGTCATGAATTCAAAATGGCTGATAGATGCAAAATTTAAGGAAAAAGTTAAAAGTCACACAATATTAGCAACTCAGTTTCGAATTCAAAATGACCGATAGATGCAAATGTGGAGGAGAAAGTTAAAATCATACAAGATTAGCAATACAGTCACGAATTCAAAATGGCTGATAAATGGGAATCTCAAGGTAAAAGTTAAAAATCACTCAGGATTGACAATGTATTCAATAATTCAAAATAAGATACGAGAGCTTTAAGTAGATGCATTCACGAATTCAAAATGTCTAGTAGATGGTATCCTTAGCCTTTTTGTGACGACGTACTAATCAACGAAAAACATTGTAGAGATGGGCATGTCCATAAGCATTCACCCCTAAATATCACTGGTAGCCAGGAGATGCACTAGTGAATCTCGTTTCGTTCTTGTTCTACAGGATTGGCCATTTTCACGGAAGTGTGGATTGTACGGCCTACCGACCTATAAGGGGGTTAGAGACTGGTGCATATATGACATACTCATCTTTTAAAGGCTTAAATAGTAAAAAATAGGCTTAAATAGTTAAAAAAATATAATCCTCAGAAAAATAACATAACCAGACTTTGGTTAACTGATTCGAATCCCTCATTCAACTCTCTTACTTCTAATAGATCGAAACATCTTACAAAAAAACGAAGCAACAAACCAGTTGCACACATCTAATATGCCTTCAGTTGAAGAGCCCAATCATTTCTAACATATCGTCTGAAACCGACGATCATCTCTCAACCAACCTCGGTCTCCTTAAATACTTACAGGAGCCAAGTTAGTTAAATCTACATTGCAGCCATTGCCAACTACAAATCTCGAAACTCGCACAAAGGTCGGGTTCGAATCAGTTTATTTACTTGAGATCATGGCGTGTAGTTGGAAAAACTTAAGGACACCATAAAAATTCGGATCCTAAAATAAATTTTTTCTTTCAAATGTCTAACAATCGGCCCCTTTTTTTCACCTCCCACACCATTATCTCTTACAAATCAGTAATATAATTTCATTTTATAAAAATATGTTACATACAATACTTAATTTACAATATCTTTATTGAAAGAGACAAATATTTTAATCTAAATAAACTAAGTTCTCTTAAATAGAAAATAGTTTTCTACAAAATTCCATTAATTTTTCCTTTATCATGGGTTTAGTAACAATATCTGCCAAATTATTTTTGGTACTAATATATTTAATTTGAAAAACCTTGTCGTTTATTAAATTCCTTAAGAAATGGCAACGAACATCGATATGTATCGTTCTATAATTTTCTACTGGTGAACTGGAAAAACTTATAGCAGCTTGATTGTCACAGAATATTACACTTTCACATAATTCCAAATTCAAACTTTTATCAATTATATTCTTTAACCAAATAAATTCTTTGCTGCTTCCGTTAAACTAACATGCTCCACTTCCATAGTAGACAGACTAACGGATTTTTGCTTGAAAGTTCGCCAGGAAATTGGAGTTTCGCCAATGAAAGTTATGAATCCTCCCATTGACACTCGATCATCCCTATTTGTAGCAAAATCCGAGTAACATCTTAATGTTAGTGATTTAACTTTTGAAAATTCCAATTTATATCTTTGAGTGTATTTTAAATAACCTAATAATCTCAATAAACAATTCCAATGTTTTATTCCTGTGTTTGATTGGAATTGGGATAGTACATTCAATGCATGCATAATATCCGGTCTTGTGCGTATAGCAATAAATGACAAAGATCCTATTAAATTTCTATAAGGAAACGTTAAAATTTCTTCGCTAGTTTTGGACGAATCTAATTTGGAAAGAATTTGGCCTTTTGATATAGGCAATGAACTTGCAGAATATTTATATTTTTCATAAATTTTACATAATTTTTGAATGTAAGATTTTTGATGTATAAAGAGACCATCATCTTGTTCTTCAAATTCTATTCCTAATAACTTCTTTGTTTTACCCAGAATCTTTAAATCAAAATTTTTCTGTAATAATTTTATTACAAAATTTACGCTTGCAGTTTCTCTACCAAATATTATCACATAGTCTACATAAAACAATAGAATTACATTATTTTCAAACATATACACACAATTAACCCACTCTAATTTCTTAAATTTCAATTTAATTAATTTATTTTCTAATTCCAAAAACCACTGTCGGCCACTCTGGTGAAGACCATATATTGCCTTATTTAACTTACACACTTTGTTATGATCAGTTTTATATCCAGTTGGTTGCTTCATAAAGATAACAGTATCTAAATTAGCATATAAATAGGCATTAGTGATATCTACTTGAACATGCATCCATTTCCACAAACATACACAGATAGTGAAAAATAATCTTACAATAGTAAAGTTAACAACTGGACTAAATACCTCATCAAATGATTCGCCTTTTAATTGTGTGTTACCTTGCGCAACTAAGCGGGCCTTGTATCTAACTATTTTATTATTTTCATCACGTTTTACAGTGTAAACCCAACGGTTTCTTAAAATTTTTATGATGTCTGGAGGATCAACCAAATCCCAAACCTTGCGTTCCCTCATTATGTTTATCTCCCTATCCATTGCATCATGCCATTTAGATGCTTCCCTGGATCTTATTGCCAGTTTATAACAGTTAGGAATATCTACTTCAACCATATTAACTTCCTGGGATTCAGTATCTTCCTTTCTAAAATCAAACAAACTCGGGTCATACTGAATGTTATTCTTATTACAGTATCGTTCTATCTCGTTAAAGATCTCAAACTGGTTGCTGTCCCTGCGCGATACCATAATATACGTTGGATCCAGTTACTTCCCTACCTATATTTCTAATCAACTTAATCTCTGAACATGGGATTAAGCTACGATTATCAGAAGATAAATCTGGTTTTTCAAATGATGTTGAGGGAGTTTCTGTACTTTTCTTTGAAACTCTAAACGACTCGCTAACGAAAATCTCTTACAGTATCAAAATCGTCCTCCTCCTCATCATAATCAGGAAAGTTTAAATCAAGTCTGGGATAACCTTTAGTTTTCGATTTAAAATCAATTCCTTTCCTATATTCATCGAATCTTACATTAATAGTCTCGACTAATTTATTTTCTTCTATTAACCATATCCTATAACCCTTAGTACGCTGTGCATAGCCCATCATAATTCCTATTTTTGCACGCATATCGAATTTCTTTCTAATCTGTTTTGGAACACCAGCATATGCCAAACATCCAAAAGGTTTTAGATACAATATTGCTGGTTTTCTACCTGAATATTTTTCGGAAGGGGTTTTCTTGCTGTCTTTGTGACAAATTCTATTCCACGCATAATTGAAGCAAAGTAATGCTTCTCCTCAAAACTTATGTGGAACTTCACTCGACTTAAGCAATGCTTTAATGACATCTATAGCGGTTAAATTGTATCTCTCCGCTACCCCATTCATTTCCGGCGTATTTGGATTTGTTACCTCGTGCTTTATACCCAGTTCTGCCAAAAAAGTACCCATATCTTTATTACAAAATTCTAGTCCGCCATCAGTTTTAACTGGTATTAATTTTCTATTTAGAAAACGTTCTGCTCATTTCTGAAATATTATAAACGTATGAAATAACACATGGGCTGAAAAGTCCCGGGCCTAACACATAGATGGCGCTAGTTTTATTGCAGTCACCTTTTTTTCAGTTAATACTAACCTTCAAAAGACAGCTGTTTATATATATTATAAGTTTCATGATATTCTATTCATTAGTTTGTGAGTTATTGTGCTAAGAGTGATGCTACTTTTGTTATTTTCAGAACAATGGATCAAAAACAATTTTGTGTTTTAATTTTTGCTTCTTGATGGAAAAAAATACCTTTCAAGCGAAGCAATGCGACTACTGGCTGTTCGCAGACCTGAAAAAAGTGCTCGCCGGTAAGAAATTTCGCACGAATGAAGAGGCTATCGCTGAAACTGAGGCCTATTTTGAGGCAAAAGATAAATCATTCTACAAAAGTGGTATTGAAATGTTAGAGCGGCGCTGGAATGATTGCGTTGCTCTTGATGGAGATTACGTTGATGAATAAAGCTAATTTTGAACCAAAAAAACTGTGTTTTCTTTGTAGGCCCGGGACTTTTCAGCCCATGTGTTACGTCCAACTTTTTCTTAATGGGAAATACAGTCACTTTTCTCGAGTAACCGTCAATTATACTCAAGAAATATTTATTACCGCCTTGACTTTCAGTTGGCATTGGACCACAAAGATCCATATGCTACAATTCCAGTGGAAGTTTTGATCTTACGGCCCCCGTCTTTTTAAATGATGCTCTCTTGGACTTAGCTAATTTACATGGAATACAAGGCGACTTATTATCAGCTAAACGTGGTAGACCTCTTACACTATCATTTTTACTAATTTATTTCTGTACTCTTGGGTAAAATATAATGGTCAGGCTTAAAAAAATACAAATTTTCGTGGCATGTCGCCGAGAACAACTTTAGCCAGTCTTTATTAAAAACGTTAATTTTACCCTTGCTACCCACAAAATGCGCACCTTTACTTTCTAATCTGGAACCGGATAACAAATTTCTCCTTATCTTGTGACTAAATAAAACATCTGAAAAAGTTATTTCATGAAAACTATCCTTATATTTTACCAACAATTTAAGTTTACCGATTCCCTCTATTGGACAACTTTTATCCTCCGTTACTAACGACATCTCCATGTTAGATATTGGTCTAAAATCTAAAAATGAACTCTTGTCATCACAAAAATGACTCGTGGCAGCCGTTTCTATTACCCAAACATCTTTATCAGAGTTTTCCTCAAATAAGTTGCAACTGGTAACAAGGTGCTTATTTAATTCTATGATACTACATACAGCTTCACAAAATCTTAAATTTATATTAAACTCTGTGTTATAAGTTTCATTTGCAGTTGAAGGAGACTTTTCTCGAGAGTTTTTCTCTTAACAATTTACTTTAAGATGCCCATATTTTGTTACATAAATAACAAGGACCTAACATCTTACTAGACCGTTTTAAATGTTTAGTAGTTTTACAGTTAAATACCTTACCGTCCTTTTTCTGATATTCTGTTTTACCACTTGGATCTGCAGGAGTTGCAGTCGTACCACCAGGAACTGTATTTACATTTATAAGAACTTTGCTCAACTTCTTCTTTGATAGGAAATTGCTGAAGTAAACGGTGTCCGTTTTCTCCAAGTATTGCTTCACAAGTTGAAGACGATTGGCTTCCAATATCAGCTCCTCTTCAATTTTGACAGCTGTGAAGTCCTCTTCTTTCCATCTGTAAATTTGTTGCACGGTAGACTGGAATTCTTGAGCAAGCCACCTTATTAATTGAAACCCTATGTAAAGGTCGTCCAATTTATGACCCGCCTCTTGTAGCCTGGTTGCCGCCGTCTTTACACGAGATATGAAGATTCCAACATCTTCCCCTGGTTGGTATCTTATTCCGAAGAATTCCTCCAAAAGCTGGATAACCCTGGCTCTTGTCACTGGTTCAAAGTGATCCTTTAATATTTTCCATGCCACTACTCCATCAGTTGTTTCTGTTATCAGATTCTTCATATCTGAACTGATGTTAGGGTAAATCAGCATATCGCATCGATCTTTCCGTAGTTGAAAGTCACACTTTTCCTTGTAGGTTGCCCCTTCATCAGGTTCCTCTGGCTTGGTCTGTACAATAAATTACCAGCAACCATAATGCATTAAGATTACTTGCATATCATGCTTCCATGTGTTCCAGTTATTTTGGGTTAACACAGGAATCTGATTGTTCACTTCCATATTCGATACTATATTTAGTATACCAGCAACTGAAATTCTTAACAGATAATTCTACACTGGAACGATATTTAAATGGACAAACTTCATGTTCTGGTTCAACTGCTTAACCTGCCTCGACATACAGCGTGGCCTGGCCCCATAACCACTATTATATAATTCTTCATGGTGAACTAACTCATGCAAAGTTTGGCAGTGAAATTTTATGTCGAGGAGGCATAAAATGAAAGCAGTTTCTCTATACTTACATTTTATTCTTTAAATAAGTAAAGTCAATCTGCTCGCCACTGGAGCAATTAAAACAATAAGTTAAAAAAATATAATCCTCAGAAAAATAACATAACCAGACTTTGGTTAACTGATTCGAATCCTTCATTCAACTCTCTAACTTCTAATAGATCGAAACATCTTATAAAAAAAAACGAAGCAACAAACCAGTTGCACACATCTAATATGCCTTCAGTCAAAGAGCCCAATCATTTCTAACATATCGTCTGAAACCGACGATCATCTCTCAACCAACCTCGGTCTCCTTAAATACTTACACGAGCCAAGTTAGTTAAATCAACATTGCAGCCGTTGCCAACTACAAATCTCGAAACTCGCACAAAGGTCGGGTTCAAATCAGTTTATTTACTTGAGATCATGGCGCGTAGTTGGAAAAACTTAAAGACACCAAAAAAATTCAGATCCTAAAATAATTTTTTTTCTTCAAATGTCTAACAAATAAAAAGTTAAAAGTCATACAATATTAGCAATACAGTCACGAATTCCAAATGGCTGGTAGAGAGAGAAATATGAAGAATAAAGTTAAAAATCCAACAGAATCAACAACGTATTCATGAATTCAGAATAAAATGTAGGATAGCTTTTAAGGAGAATATTAGAAATAATGTAGGATAAGAGCAATATATTCGTGAATTGAAAATACCTGAAAGATAGGTGCCTTAAAAGAATAAAGTTAAAACACACACATGATTAGCAAAATAGTCATAAATTCAAAACAACTGGTAAAGGAAAGAGAAATTATACAGGATTAGCAATAGAGTGAAGAAGTCAAAATAGTTGATAGATGAGGGACTTTAAACTGATATTCAATTGATCAACTATTAAGTTAATATCCAAATGAGTATTATATTTTATATTACAAAGGTCATTAGACTGGTCATTAGTAAAACAAAAATATTGTAATATGTATTAATATTCTGTTGGGAACTAGAAGATCTCTTATAGTCGATTTACTTACATACTTTTTTTTATACTTTTTCTTTGTTACATGTTTTTTTATCGTTTCAACCTGTCAAGAGTTAATAAAATTCTCAGGCTATATATTAAATATTTTAATTATTAATTCATAACATATATTTCAGTGTATTGGCTAGAGAATCTTCGTGTTTGATATTTCGTATATTAAATGCTATATTTCTCTTTTTCAGCATATACAAACTTTTTTTTTAAATCTCTTTAGAAATACTCACTCGCCAAAGGTTCCTAAGATCACATAGGATTATATTATATCGCTAGTAAACTCATCATTTAAAACACTGAAAAATAAAATACTGCAATGTATTTGTGTTTTACTTCTGCATTAGTGCTACACTTTTTATACAATACTGTTCTTTGACTTAAGAAACATACAACTGCATCTCTTAAATAGCAACAAAAATACTTCGAAACCAGAAGAAAGTGTATTTTCAATTTTAAATGGATTTTTGTTTTAACTAGGGAAAGGGGTCCGCCTAACGGCTGACCAACTTCATTGTACAAATTACACAACTGTTCATACTCACATTACTCACATTGTAAAACTGTAATTTACATGTAAAATGTAGTTCTATTTATTTGTTTTCTTTTCGCAAAATTCGTTCTTGATGCTCAAATTTGTCACTGAAGCTGCATCGTCCAAATTTTTTTTCTCTCGATAAAACTGCATCTCTTGCAGCTTCCCGGAATGTTGAGTATTTAATTCCGTTGTTTGTTCACAAGTAGTCTTATGAGACAACACCTTTCTTCACAAGCAACGATTCCAGTCCAGTAAATCGTTGCGATATTTCTCTGCGAGAGCTGGCAATAATGTACTATTGCAACTGTATAGATGACGTTATCTGAAACGAAGCACTCATTTGCCAATTCAGCTTGTACGGCACTTAAGAAATCAGGGTTGTCAACTTAAAGAGATTACTTGAACGTTGGCATTGTTACGATAACATGTAACAATTTATAGAGCATCACGAAAATCTTTTGTTACATGTAAAGTAGTGCATCTCAAATTTGCAATATATTTGTGACCCAATATTCAACCATAATATTCATCGCGCCCCCTACAAATAACAATGTATTGAATTCAATAATACTATATTTTAACACTAACGCTGCAATACGACATATTGTTAAATCCCAATGGCATACACAAACATCACGCTCAGCCAAAGCGTTAATTGCCCCGGACTTAAATATACGTTTTTCCGATCTTTTCTGTGCACTGCTATCCATAAAATTAGTCCGAAGGCATTTTAATGCAATAAATGGACCTAGCCAGTGATTGCGAAGGATTTAGTTATTTCAAAGGATTTTCTTTTATTTATCCCCCCCCCCCATAGATCACATACTCTCGCCTATGTAGAAAACAGTGGCAATGAAGAGAGAATCGCGTAACTTTTATTCGGCTGTTAAGGAATTAATTATAAACCATACAAATTATCAAGATAAGTGTTAATTTTTGTATATAATTTTACATATGACAATCCCATGGGGCATTGATAATTTTTAAACTTGTACTTAATTTAGTATTGTTAAAATAATTATAAAATAAATTGTACAGTACAGATACATTTATAAGTGTATTATATCAATGCAAATGTTAATTTTAACTTTTATTATGGCAAAATGTATTTTGTTTTACTTTCAGTAAATTAATAAATTTCAAAAAAAAAAAAATCTTTTGCTATCGATTTTTTAATATGCTCGCATCCCCGTCGCAGAGCTATTATGTCCTTAGCGGGCGTGCCCCATAGTTTGAGAAACGCTGCTATGGTGATATAAAATATGCTCAAATTTCAAAATTTAAGAAAATTGTCTCTTGAAATTGTATTATTACAATTATCCTTTTAAGCCCGGTGTATGGAATAATGATAATTTAAGTTTAAAAATGAGATAACCCGATATTCAGCAGATATCACTTATAATGATAAGTATTTAACTTAATACAAGGTATTATATACTTTGCAGAAATATAATTTGCCGTCTGTTATATGCCCAAAGAGAGATATAATGCAATGCGTAATAACATTTCTTTAATGACTTTCTACTCTATCTCTATATATATTAACCTATTGTTAAGTCTCAGTTAGATATATTATTTACTTATCAGACGTCATTTCGTAAAATTTAATACATAGATGCAGCTGTCCAAATGCGAAAGCTTCGTCCGTTTGCTTCAAAATTTAATCCCATAACTTACTTCCTCCATTCGCAGACGGGCCACTCGCCATCAAAGCGTCTCCACTCCATAGAAAACTGGCGATATGGAACGAGAGCCCTTCAAAAGGGCCGAAGTTTGTTGCGTATTGCTCGAAATTACCACTCTCATCTCAGTGGTCATTTACTGTAATCGAGTGTGCTCGGAAGAAGGACCCTTTGAAATCGAACGCGTTAATAAAAGGGTTCGCAAGGCAGATTCGATTGCAGGGGGTGTTTCCGGAACGACTCCTGACGTCCTCATTTGCATGCTCCCGGAAACAGGAAGGTGGAAGGGAGGGCATCTTCATTTGCGGATGAGCAGATTCAGTTATCATAATCACCATTCGGGGAGATGATGTGGAAAGGGATAATGCCGTAATTAAGTGCAATGTTCACGGGCAGAGAGGGTGACCGCCGATTCTGAAAATGGATCAATGTGTTGGGAAAGAACTAATGTCTACTTGTCAATGATGATTCAAGACTTGAAATATGGCCGCGTATAAATATGACAATAATTCTTAATGATCAATTAAATATAATCTGAAAAATTGAAATTCATCGCCAATTATTGCATACAAGGTTTTTAGAAATGAATGACCCGATTAAAAAAATTAAATAATTCCCAGATTAAACAGAAAATGATCAACAACATGTCATTGTAAATATAAAGTATGACATTTTGAGTTTGTAACATTGTTTTTGTCAAATAGGTGGCCACAATGTTGTAATTGTGAACAGAAGTGGAAATGGCGTCGTAGCGGGAGAAGGCATTTTGTGTGCTCTCATTTGCAAAAAGTCTGTCAGTAGTCACGGTTCAGCGTGAATTTCAAAGAAATCGCCATAGAAATATATCGACATCTTAGAGTATAAGAAGATGGTATAAGCAGTTCCATGAAGCTGGATGCCTGTGTAAAAGCAACCATTTCGATCAGGTTCACAATGATATTATACGGGTGACTAAAGGAAATCACATTGAACATTTGTGAAAAAAAATTTTACTTTACGTCAAGAAACGTTACGTACGAAAAATATTTCATATTTTATCTTTACAATGACATCTTAATTATCTTTTTCTGTTTATCCAACTGGGAATTATTAAATTTTGTAATTGTGGTAATTTTTTTTCCTGATAACCCTGTATATTTCTCTAAATGTGTACGTTCTTCATTTCTAAGTTTATATGTATTGATGCTAAAAAGGAGAAGTTTAGTGTGTCCGAAAAGTATAGCTACACAGAAATATATTAAAAATAAACAACGATTTTTTGTTTAAGGTTTTCTTACGTTTCCTAAAAAAATATTATAGTTTATGTGATTTTGAAATGCAAATTAAATGTGCATCGCTCACATTTTGTAATATTTTTGTTTCAAAATGAATTCACTGCAAGGACAAGAGCAAGTCGTAGCATAGTGTATCGAATTTAAATCTGCAAAACAAGTAAAGCGTAAATTTTGGACTACGTACATACAAAGTTCACTTTCAAGATCCACAATTTATGAATGACATGAAAAATCAATGAAAATAGGTAAAGTATTGACAAAAACAAATTTATCCTCCCTATCAGAAGCGGAGAGATATTACTTGCATAAACTCGATGTGTTATACGCAACCAACGGTGCGCACATTGAAATATTACAAGGAAACATTGATATATTATTTATGGGACAGAAAATTCGAAAGTGAATATATTTGTTTATATGTAATTAATATAATTTAATACTTTTCGTTACCGGGTACTTTAACACTTTTTAAAGATGAGATGTATGTACTATTAACATTTTTTAAAATTGTTTGTGGTGGATAACGTCAATTCACGTAATTTTCAGACGTCAATAATTATAGGAATATAATAAACACTTTTTGTAAGCAATCATTTTTTCCCTCACAATATATCAAAATTAATATTTTATTTTCACGTGTGAAGGGTGCCCTTCAAGAAAAAAAAATAACAAGAAAAATACTGAGTTTACAAAAATATGATTGAAATATTCCGTAATGCTTGGAATCTCAGGAAAAAAAAAAAGATGCAGATTTCTCTCATCAGTCACCAACAGTCGAATAATGACAAACAAGGATTCATGTTTCTCGTCTTCGAAAAGTTACGTATTTAAAAAATATATGTATGTGGGAATGAAGGTAAAAAAAATTCCACTGCTTATATTGACATCATCATGTTAAGATTTAAATTACATGGAAAAACTTTTAATGTAGATTTGCTAAAAGCAATGTTAGCTTTTGTAGAAGGAGGAAGTAGATTCAATTCTTTCTTATTACATCGGGGATGAAGCCATTTTTTTATGAGCATCCCAACACCAGTCAACTTTGAAAAAAAAGTTGTTTCAACATGAAAGACGAACATTCAAAGATTCGAAAATCGATGGGTAGGCTTAATGATGCATTAGTTCCTATATCGTTACCAGGTTATGATTAAAACTTCAAATATAACTTCTTTTTATCCAGATGTCTTTAATCTAACAAAATTTTGAGATATTTTTAGTATAATTTGGAAAAAACATATTGGCTTCTGATAACTTAATACGTTATTTTAAATAATTTATAAACTTTTATCGAAAAGAGTGTTCCCAGATTTACGAGTAAATCTCGTTATTAAGAACAATAGTTTTGAAAAAAAAAGACAAAAATTTGTTTCGCCTTTTCAATTTTCCTAAGATGAAGCTTTTATTTGTAGGCTGCAAGTCAGAAAGCACCCACATTGGAAAGTGTTGGATTGTATAGAAATCCTTTTTATGTGCCGATAGAGTGTGTCGCATGTATAAGAAAATAACAGTCTGTAAAGTTACTGTTTTGTATTTCGTTTGCTTGTTAGCACGCTTGTCGAATAAACAAAACGTTTTATCCTCTTAGATTTCATGGGTAGAACACAAAAAAGGTCTAACTCTGGAAAAAGAAAAATTCAGTCAGTGAAAATGATTCTTTCCTTGACTTTTTATGAAACTTTTGTAAATGCTTAAATTTTTTTATCTTTCCATTATGGCAAGTTCGTGGGTAATTAACTAATCTAAATAAACGTAACGTAATATATGGTTAAATTTCCTATTTATATTTTGCTTTGAGGAGAATGTTCTGAAGTACTTAGTATGCATGAATAGAAAGTTTTTTCTTACAAATTTCTAATAAAATACGAAACTTGCAAAGCTGTGGTATAATGATGTCTAGACGGAGTTAAGTACAGTAATTAAATGGTGGTAAAATTTCAGACTCAATAAATGTTTCTTCGATATTGTGTCTAACATTCGTTCTATTTTACCATAATTTCTGAAAAACAAACCACTGAAACATTATTTTCATTTTGGAAAAAAATAAATAAATGCATCTCGTTAGTTTTTACTGTTTTAGTGGTGAAAAATCATTAGTAGTCATTAAGTGGTAGTAATTATGTTTGCAAAAGGTCAAATGTCGTATAGTAAACATTAATCTGTATTATATACCCCGAGATCCAGAATTTCACTAGCTCTGTCGTGTAGGAACATTTCTATGATTCTTATTTATCCAAGTAAAAAAAAATTGTTAATTGTATATTAGACTAGGTAGAAATTGTTTGTAAAATCATTTATTATTTATTTAAAAAAATAGTTTGAAGTATAACGTTCCATTAAATAGCATTACATGATGTGAAATAAAAAGAG
>BMAO01022892.1:0-16668 GCA_019973975.1 Trichonephila clavata
TTTCGACAATAAATTGTAAGTCAAAAACACAGAACATATTCAAAATACAGTGAAAATCACTTAGCACGAAACTGAGGGGACTGAAATATTTTGTTATCTTAAAAGAATTTTGTGTTAATAGATATTGTTATAATTCCTTGATCAGTAAGAGGTTTATATATTTCCATTATATTTTTGTATCATTTCAATAATTCCGTCCCTCTTTTTGGCATTTTTGTTTATTGGACGCCACACATAGAAGACATGTTATTAGCAAAAGAACATTACACATACACTAATACAAGCCAAACAAAATATACATCTCTTGGATGACTTGCAGCGCCATCTGTACAATTAATATTTAATTTACAACACATCACCCCCTATGGAAGAATAGTTAATAACTTAAATTAAGTAATATTGTTACTTGCATTATGCTAAATTTAAATGTTAATACTTCTGAATTTCACCTAAAATTATTACAACATACAATATTCACACTAATAACAGATATTGCAACAACAAAAAAAAACGTCTCTTCACCAAAAGTAAGTTTATTAGAGTACATTTTATTTATCTAGATAAGTATGTATACATGTAATTGACATTTAAAATGTTCAAACATTTCCGTAATATGCTCTTTTTTTATTATTGTTGATAATGTAGAATTTGCAGTACTTAATTCTTTTCAGATTTCTGTTTTTTTGATTAAGCGGCTTCATCTTCCTTTAAGTGAAATAGAAATTTTCTTTCCCTCTGTGCTCGCAAGAAAATTCATCTAAAATGGGGAGGGAGGCACAAATTAAATTCCCTGATTCTTTTTACTCACACCGTGATGTAATCGTCACCGATTCCCCAAACCAAATAATGAAAGATGAAATGCTTTTGTGGGGCCTTTGTAGAGGTGGAGGGTGAAACTATTTCAGATGAACAAAATTTGCTCGTGTCGCAGGCTATTCCGAAGGCTAGTTAGCCTCCTTTCTACGAAAACACGTGAATTCACCCTCTTAAATCTCACCTTCAAGGCTGATGTTTTCTGTATTTGTTCATTCCCAGAAGGAAAATCTTTTCCTGTAATTATCCGACTGGTTGCGACTTCTTTTTCTTAAAAAAAGGGATTTTGTTGTTGTTTTTAGATTTTTTAGTACATTTAAAGAAAAAGATGCTAAAATTCAGAAGAGGAAAATAAATTATTATAACTAAAATGGGAAAAAAAATGGGTGAAAATTGACAAAAAAATAACATATACGCGGTCCATTCTGTACCAAAGGTTTATGAACAGATTTTCAATTTTTCAATTCTGATGTGTTGCTTTGTTATTTATTCATTGTCGAAATGACCTTCAGGATAAGAGATATTTTAATTTTTAGAAAAGCTAGAGCACTATATCTCAGTTACTATGTGAAAGTGCTTAAAAAAAATTGATTATATTCACATAAGGGACTATAAATTTTGTAACAAAGCAGTGATCGAAAAATCTGAAAGTTAAAACAAATCTACTATAATACAGAACTTACACAAAAAGTTTCAGTTAATTATTTTCAAAACATTTTTGAGCAATCGCTTACCTCGTTCGATTATTTTCAAAAAATCACATTTCGAGTAAAACGCGTTTTAAAGTGTGATCTTGCTTAAATTAATGGCATCTGCTTTACTAAAACGAGTGTAGTTTTTGTTCTAGTGAACGGAAAATGATAAGGTTAGTATTTTTATAAAACTAATAAGATGGCCTATAAAATAAAATCATAAAAAAAAAAATTTGTCAATTTTTGGCAAAATTCACAATTTTAGGGTAGTCGGATAACTTAAGTGATTTTCATTTCGTGTTAAGAGTAAAAAATACATGAAAATAAATAGTAGTTTGTCGGGACCAGGGACCATTGTATCACTTCGTGTTAATAGAAGTTTCGTCTTAAGCGATTTCGCGTTAAACGTACTTTACTGTATGTGTTAAACTTTTAGTAAACATGTACAATGGTACCTTAGTTAAAGATAGCAATTCATTCCAAGTCCATTGTCATTAACCGAAACTGTCCTTATCCAAGGCGCAATTTCTCCCAACTATAATAACAGCAATCGATTCTTTCCACCTACTTCCCACAACTAGAGTGGATGCCAAAAATGCAGATAAAATTGATTTAAATGTAATAAAAATAGGATACATATCAAAAATTCATTTATAGTTGCCACAAAAAAGTGTATCATTAATAAAATAAATAGTTTATTATAACTATTGTATGATTAGTTCATAGTGCATATATGAACTATTCATAAAGATAATAGTTTGTAATCAATCTTCACAAGAGTGACAATCTGGCACAACCCATAGTTTTTTGACTGATGAGGTTGTGAAAAACACATGCCCAGGGTTGCTTACGACTTCCCCTTTTTCAATTTTTCTAAAATCTTCAACTCTTCATTAAATGTATTTACAGTTCCGAAAATCTGATTTGGTATGATTCCATTTTATAGCACTTCCTTTTACTATTTCCAAGCATTTTTGATTTTAAGAGTAGAAATTTATTCCCTATCTCACACTTTTTATACCTTTTCATATTTACATTAAATATAGTACATTTCCCCCCTCATTGCTGCTTATAAAATTCTTTTAGCTTAGCTGTAGTAATTTCTTACCCATGTTTCTCTAGTAATTCTGCAACAGCTTCCTTTACTTCATAATTGAGTTTTTAGCGCGTTTTTTTTTCACGTAGTGGAACAAAAGCGCTATTAGGACGCAAATTTCGTCTTCGTCTTCGTTCCATATTTTGTCGTACCTTTTTCTCAGCCAATAAGCAACCAATTGACCTCGGGTTTTCGTCATTTGGTCGCATTTGTGCCCTAGATGAGCCAAATCATATTTAAATTTACCCATAGTTCTGTAAAAAAAAAAAAAAAAAAAAAAAAATTGTTGCTTTTTTATAGTGCTGATACAGATTTGTGTCATTATTTCTTTTCAGCTCAATAGAAGTACATTTAGAGGAGTGGTGCAGTACTACTTTCTGTTAGTAAAAAGTTCATTAGTTGCATTATTGTAAAATACAACACATGTGAAAAACTACTTGGCCATGCCAATGATTGATATCTTGTTGATTAATTTATACAATATCCTTTGCCAGTTAGTGTCCATTTGAGTATTCTTCCTTATCAAATGCACGATGCAGCTTCCTTTACGCTGCTTCGAGGTACTTTGTTTGTAAGTCTTTCCAAGTGTAACGGTCGAGAGCTATTCTCTCTTTGGCATGGTGTGGTAGTTTGGAGCAGGAGAGGCCAGCTCAGATGTCGTCCTCGTCACTTGACCATGGTTCAAATTTACGAGAAAATGCTCGTGTATCTGAACAGTGCGACGTTAATATTCCCTCACTCCAAGTGTAACAACCCTTGAGTGTTGGTGTATGGGGGGTTCGTGCAAAGATCAACCATAACAACTTTTAAACACAATTTTATTACAATTTTTACTTAATCAACCAACACAATTAAAGGTAGGTAATGCACTTAATAAATAACCCGGAAGACCAATCACATAGGCGTAATGCTACTAACATATAATTAAAAACTACTTAACTGAACCCTGGAGCACTCTTGAATCCTACGCTGGAATTCTCTGTAAATATCTTGTTTAACAATACGATCTCCGGTCGTAAGGTTGGTCCCAATTTAATCAGCTTTTAATCGCCATCCATCAACCATTGACCATAATCGCGTACACTAATGCCAACCTTTAAATAGAAGTACTCATTAAACTAAATCCCGTCTTCTTCACCGAGGAAAGTTTTCAACAGAATTTACAGTTAAAGAGAATAATTTTACCCTAGAAGATTAGTAGAAACTTCGCGGACAGACCCGTTATACAAGCCTCTACGATTAACCTATTCAAACGAGGAAGTTGAATTGTTCCTTCCAAAGCTTTCTTATGATCATGTGTTGGTAGTCTTACATATTTAAAAGAACCCGGGAAAATTTTCCAGGTTTAAATATAGTTTATTTTAAAGGAGAAGGTGTGTGTGTGTGTATGTATGTACTTTTTAAAATAAAAATCTAAATAAAGCCTTAAATTAGTTTTCAGGCATCATAAACCTATTTTTTCTCTTAAAAGGTGAAAGAATACATTCATGTGAATTAACTTTTTAAATGTTATTAATTTTTGTTGTGCTTCCTGGAGGTAGTAGGTGCATGGGGTTCTCGTTGAAAAAGCAGACATGATCTTAAAAATAGATACGTTTATTTTTATATCTAACATTTTATGAATGATTTACAACTTTATTGCCTAAATCTCAATCTTTAATCTAATTTATGACCATTCAAAATGACTTAACTGAAGTCGGGGCTTCTTAGGAGCCAGTCCTACTCGAACCACGATACCTAGGTACAGCTTTAGTTCCATTTTCTTCCACAACTCCAAGTGGATACTAAGATGAATATTAATTTCAGGCCACGTGATTTCCCAGACGCAAATCACTTTCTATTTTTTAATCCTATATTTCCCGATTAAACTCACACACCCCAGCATCAGGGTTTAAATAGCCTTTAAAATTGCATAAAATTATGTCTTTTCTACGGAAAGCGGGCTTTAAACTAGGATCACAGTTAAGGAATAGTCTCCCCAAGAGGATTAGCTGAAGAACCACAAATAAAAACCATTACAGTTTGTTCTAATTCTTATAAGTTTTGCTTTCAAGTATATGTACATATTTCTGTGTATTACTTCAAAAATTATTAAAGTTCATGTAAATGCCTTAAGACAGAAATTTGAAATAAAACAAAATTATTTAATGGAGTTCCATTAGACAAATGTTTATGAGAGATTTTTTTTTATATTGGAAGATGGAATTCAGATTTCTAAAAGTGCTTAGCAATAATTTTAAATTTTTAAGCAGGTTATATCTGAAACTGAATAAATAATTCATAAATTATGAATTATAATACCCTTGCAGCAATTTATCCTAAATATACAATATTTGACATAAAAATGGGCAGATTATTTTTTAAAAAAAAAGTTTAGGGAATTGAATTTTGTAAAATTTGTTCATAGCTTAACATAAAAGAGAGAGAAAATCAAGAAAATACAAGAGAAAAACACTTTAAGATAATGTTTTTTCGAACAGAATTCATTCTGTTTCAAAATTACAATGAAAAAGCACTAATACGTTAAAAGCAATCTATAAATTATTCAAAATCCTTAGAACATTCAAAAATATTTCCGCAAGAACTTATTTCACAATTCTGTAACTTCGAAGCACCCATCTAGCTTAGGTAATAGGATAACAAATCGTTGTTTAAAATTATGTGCTATACAAAATTATATTTGAATTTACTCAACTAAGCGAGGTAAATAATAAAAAAAATCATATAAATACAAAAAATTTACAGTTATTAGTTTAAAATTCTTCGCAATTCAATTGAAGTATCGAATATACATTTCTCTTGATTTGAAAATGTGAACAAAAAAATTCTTTTTTAGGTTTATGTCTTAGATGTAAAATCTAGGACTGTTTTTCTATAGTACTTGCTTAAAAGAGAACACCGAGACGTTTTATTTGAATAATATGAGTCTCCATTTTGAGAACCTACGGTATTAAATATAACAAAAAAGATATTTTATTATTAGACAACCGCAATTGTATGCAATTACTAGTGATGCATTTTGTTTTAGCTGCATCGCATCCGTACCAACACAAAGTTATCCCCTTGGGATGATTATGGCGTCAGAAGATATTTTATCAAAACTACTTCTGGGACCTATGGTGGTTTCTAATTCCATATTAACTATCACCTTACTCTATAATAGAATATAAATGGTCATATTTCTGCACTTTCCTTACTAGTCTTACATGACAGCTTCTTATTGTTATTACCGCGCGGAAGTAATGCATTCTGTTTTTCTTAGAGAATTGCGATTTTTTTTAAAAAAAAATATATTACAATTTTATGCATTTAGAAAATTAATCGTTGCAGCGTTCACGTATTTTATGATATTATTCCATATTCTAAGCATACTTTTTATTATTTAAAATCTCACGATTGAGGTCTTTAAAAAATTAAATATTCTACAGAAACTTTACTTTTAAAGTTCATTTGCGAAGTATTTTATGGGCATCTTTTAACATACATTAAAACTAAAATTACGTGGTAGTATCATTAATATTATTGATTAGTGAGCCATTTTTATTAATTAAACTCTTCCCAGATGAAAATTTTATTTACATCAATTTTAATTCGAACAATCAAATTAAAATTCACGCATCATAATTTAAGATTTCTATGATACAAGCAACAATGTTTGTAACGTTAAAATTTAACCTCAGTAGTATTTGAATCAGAAGTAAAAATTTTCTCAAATTGTCCCTTGGAAAACTAAATGATTGTGTTGATTTTTCGAAATATATTGCAAGCTTATCCCTACGTCATCATCCTAAGGCGGTGCAGCTTTAATGAATACTAACTTTTTAAATATACAGGGTGTTGCCAAATTTGACCAACAAACTCAGATGGGTGATAGTAGGCAGCATGGAGACTGTGATTGAGCATTATCGTTGCACTGTTCAGACTCGAGAGCTTTTGGCGACGGACCATGTAATTTTGAATTATGGTCAAGTGACGTGGACGACACATGAGCTGGCAAACCCCTCTCCTAACTGCCACACCATATCAACGGGAGTACGTTTGAACTCTCGACAGATTTAACGTGCATCGCTCCCCTACACGGCGGGTCTTCAGTGGAACTGGGCTCGAACTCATGACACACTAGCCATGATCCGATATCTTGACCACTTGGCTACAGCGGCCATGCAGCATGAAGACAACGAATCCCTAAAGAACATGGGGACGCAGACGGATCTTAGTGAATTTTAGTAGATGAAAATACTGATTATGGTAGCCATCGGGAGGACGTTAAAGTAGAAGAGGTGAGCGGTCAAGCGAATGCAGGAATTTGGAACAGCATGATGGGAGTTGAAGAAATCTGTACTATTGCAAATTTTTCACTTCTAGCGGAATTGCTGCAGGAAGTACTGGTCAGTGCGGGCAAGAACATGCAGTTCATGCATGATGGTGCATCAGTCCATTTTTCAATTACGGTGCGTAATTGAATCCCGGGAGGTGGATTAGACTTGGCAGACCTAATGATGACCTCCACACTCCCCGAACCTTAACCCCTGGAATTATTTTTTCTGGAGCTACCTGATATTATTTGTGTATAAGATGTCGGTGGCTACAGCGAAGGATCTCGCAACACCTTAGTCTTTGCTTTCAGCTGACATCGCCAGCACACCGGATTTGTTTGTACACGTCGAACAATACTTCATCCGTCGGTATCGACTAAGCTGTGATTTACGCAGCAGAAATTTCGAACAATTCCTGTGACAATCACTTGTCTTTGCATTTCTATTGTCGAGCTGTGATGCATTACTCGTATTGCAAACATGCTTTACGTCTAACAAGTGTATTTCTAACCTCTTATTGCGCCTATTAATTTCAATCGACATCACATTTCAATTTTTGTGAACTACTCCTACTAAACGTAGTTTATGACCCTATGTTCCATGGTGATTTGCCATCCCTTTGCTGCCTGCTATCATTCCTCTGAATTTGTTGGTCGAATTCGACAACTCCCAGCATATACTCATATATTGGTTTGTTATTTTTGGCTTACGATTCGATAAATTTTCTTCTAAGTTTTGTAGGATTATATATATGCAGGGTGGCCACAATTAAACTGTAAGTGTTCAATGGGTGCTGGAGAGAAAACCACTGGGAATATTCCACTGAAACTTGGTATCTAAACGTTTTAGAACATGAGCAATTCAAATATGAAAGGAAAAAAAAATTATACTTTCACCCGGTAGATGGCACTTTATCGTATTTAAACACTCACTGCTTTCAAAATTTATAGACTAAACATAATGACATTCTAAGATGCATATAAACAATATAAAACATCACTTACAGTTTATCAAAATTCCATACAATTCGCTTCAGTAATTAAATTTTTACAGTATCATGCAATCAAAAATTAACGTAAATTAAGATCACAAATTAAACAATCCCTAAAAACGCTTTGGAAAACAATCAAACCATTATTTATTCAATGAAATTGTCTCATGATGTGCTCAATATGCAAGCCACCAGATGCAACCACATGCTTGAAGCATTTTAATTTTATACGGATAACGCCGAAGAATGTGGCACAGCACTTTATGCACAGTTGACCAGGGAAGGGATAATGTCCGAGCCACACTTCTTGCGCTCACTTGTTGCAGCATATTGGCTGAACTGCTACTGGCAGTTCATCAATTTGTTGCACTCTTTCTGGGTTTACGGGCCACGCGCTGCCCTCTTGTTTCTGGAATAACCCCCAATTCTCCTGTTTCTGTAAATTTAGAAATCATATTTTTCAATCCATTGACACGCTCATTAGACCTCTTCTTAATCGTTTCATACACCAGTATTTTTGCAGAGTATATGAATATTTGCTACCATTCTGATAGAATACCTTCAATAATATTGAACGTTTCTTTCTTATTCAGAGTTTTGATTGGCCATTACTCAATGTGGATTTATTTTTATACTGTTCTATAGGCTTAAAATTTGCATATATACCGTCGATAAGCATTGAAGCACGGCATAGTGCCATCTATTGGCTGAAAGTGACGATTTTTTTTCCTTGCATATTTGACTTGCGCATGTTCTGAAACGTGTAGATATAAAATTTCACTGGAATATTCCCAGTAGTTTTCTCTCCAGCAACCCTTGAACACTTACAGTTTAATTATGGCCACCCTGTATATATATATATATAGGGTGTCCCGGCTTAAAGTATCCAAAAGTTATGACTTATTATTATGGAACTACCCATCAGAATGTAAAAAACTGTTCATCCGTGGATTTGAAACCCCTCCGAGGCTTTTTGGGTTCAGTCCGATCGGCCGCAAGCGCACATTATTTGGCAATCGCAGACAACAAACTTGTTACACTGACTTTATTTGTTAAGATACGGACGCCATAGCAAAAGGTGCAGTACGTGCTTTGGTTAACGGAATTTAAATGTCACGCGTGTGCAGCGACGTGTTCGAAGAGAATGGAATGTTGATTCTCTGACATCAAAATTCATCCACCAATAGGAAAGAACTTTAAAGGAGATAGGAACTTTGGTATCTCAAAAACTGACAAGTACCCTTAAGTTTTCGTGATAGAAGACACTGTTGATCGTGTGCGGGATTTATTTTGTAGGAATCCTGATAAGTCTATTAGGCAAGCCAGTAACGGCATTCCTATCTATTGGAACACGTCGCTTTACGCGCATGACTGATTTAAATTCCATTAACCAAAGTACACACTGCCCGGACACTCTCTTTAAGCCCGGACACCTTGCATATATACAATGGAAACTGTTTTAAACACATCTTTGTTAATTAAAATCATGTGCGATTGACGTCAATATTTTAACTTTTGAATAGATTCTATAAAAAATTTAAAAAAACAAAAAATAAAAAAATAAATAAAATAATAAATAATAGCAAATCTAAGTGTAATAACCAAACGAATGTCAGTTAACGAGTTTTAACTAAACATAAATCTCATATAAAGATGAGGCTATAATAATAAAGATAAGAAAGTTGTTGCTAAATTACATTGTAATATTACATAACACTCAAATCATGGCAACACCATTCATCAGCTGTAATAATGCTCAATTTTAAGTAAACAAATCACCGTGCTCTTATAGTGACGGTAATAACCGATGCTGTAGGAAAAATAAAATCTTTATGAGAAACTTTACGCAAATTAGATGGAAAATATGCACCACAACCTGCTTATACTTCAGTGGCGAAAATGTGTCAAATATAGGAATCTTTAGAGTAGGAGAGATAGGAACATTAACGGTTTAATTTCAACAACGACAAGGCGATCATCAATTGTAATGAGTTTCAGCCAAAATTAATGATTCAAAATACTTTAATAAATACCTTTATCTGATTCCTCTTTTTAACTATCATCGTAGTACTAATTATTGATTACAGCGATTTTCAATTTTTATCGATCGATAAATTGAGTACTTAGTTTAATTGAAATGAATTAAATTTGAGTGTTAATTCTTACTTATATTTTAATACGAAAATGCTATAATTATTGTGCTTAAAAGAAATATACCTAATAAAATCAGTAATTGTATTTAAGAAAGTGTGGTGCTGATTTATATATTTTTAGCATTTTTAGATTATAGATAGCCCCCCATCCAGTATAATGGTTAGTGACGCTGACTGCGGTACCTTAGAGACTAGATTCAAATCCGGAGAAGGCATGGATGTTTGTAAAAGTATAGTGCCTTCGCGGTATGAGGGTACTCTAAATATCTGTCAAGTCACTTGTGAGGTTGGTGGAAGGAAAAGAGAGGTGGGAGGCTCCTGACCATCCCCAGGGAGTTCTCCATCAAAAATTGGGGTGGCACAGGGCAAAATCGTACTGCTACTTGCATGGTGCTCAAAGCTACGGCTAACGACAGGCGTTAGAATCTAGCCCTTAGCCGCGATGAGTATCGTGGACCTTGATGTGATGTTACTGTCTATCAAGTGGCACAAGTAACAACAGGAACAACAGGTTAATGAAAAATTTAATTTAAAACAACTTTTTATACCTGGTTTGGGAAATTAATTCTGGCTAATCTTAGTAATCCCTGAATTTCCTCAGATCAAATGAAGTCACATCAAGAACAGTGACGAATAAAGAGTTATTGTGTGTGTGCTTCACTAAGCCCAATGCAAGTTGCAAGTAAGCCCCCAAGTAGGCCCCATTTGCGATCCTTTGAAGTAGTCATCGACACAAACTCGCACAAGCAATAATCAGTAACAATTAAATGGCGTGACTCACAGTCTCACAAACCTAGGCACAAACGGACTCAACCGGTTACCGGTTTTGGAGAGCAACGATAGTGTATGGGGGTAGGCCTATACATACACACGGACATGGCATAATTATATAGTTTTACCACTGTTGGCAGCTGGCATGTAGTTTGAAATTCCCATTTTTTTGGGAATATGTCCGGAAAAAATACTGAACGATTATTTCAGATCATATTATCATTGAGGCTAAGTTGAAAACGAGACGAGACGAGACCTTGGGCATAGTAGGCCCATGTCTTAACTCTTTCGTGGGTCTTGGAAAGAGAAAGAAATTACTTCCCATCTATTACAAAATACACCAGTAGGAAGCGCGTACACACAAGACCTATTATAATATATTAGCCTTACTATTATAACGATGGGAAGACGAATTCCTGCTTCAGTTTTGTGTTACCTATTGTTCGATCGATCGAATAGAATTAGCATTTCTGTTATGAAAGTTTGAAAAAGTTTTTTGATTTGTTCTCCTATGACACCTGTTTTGATGTAACATTTGTATTCCTCAACAATTCTACTGCGAATGTAAGTAAAATACTGTTTTTATTGTAATAAGACTTTCTTATTTCTGCATATTTTGTGCAGTAACTATCTAATATTGTATAATAGGTAATGGCTGAAATGTTAAAATGCTATTATATCATCATATAAAAGCCAGGTGCAATTTGTATACTATTTGAAAAGATAGTATATATTATTTATAAACTAAAATATATTATTAAATTAATTATTCTATTATTAAACTAAATTATATTATTAAATATATTGTTGCCACCATAAATAGTTTCATTACTATGGCAAGTGAAGAAGAGAAACAGAAACTTAGACCAGCTAACATTCTGTTTAGCATTAGCTTGTCAGCTAATAAGGAGATATTCCTCAAGAAAAAGGCAAGGACGTCCTGTAAGCTTCCAAGCAAAAAAGTGTGTAGTTCCGATGAAGTGCTCTTAGACAGTGTAGTAAATCTATGCCAAAGTTGGTCACCAACTATGGACGATGCAGGAAATTGTAGTAGAAAAGGGACAAGAAAAGAGGACCCGCTACAAGTGTGTAGAATATGATGCCCCCTTGTGCATTACAACATGCTTCTCATCTTTCCATGGCAAATAATCACTATTAAATTTAAATTTCTTTATGACGGTACATGGTTTCTTGGGAAATATTCTTCAGTCCTAAAATTTAAAATATAAACATAAAAAATTCTTCAAATAAAATATATATTTCCTTAAATGCAATTGTTTAATTGTTAATAAAATATAAAAAAACTGCGAGAAATTCAAAGAGAAATAAATGCCCACGAAAGGGGTAAAACATCCCTGATCATCAACTTTGTTCAAACATCCTTTATCAAACAAGTATTACTGCAACAAGATGGAAGTCACACAATAAGCCGGCAAGACTGTTCCCAAGCCAAAATCTGACTTGTAGAACTACACTTTGATTTTTATTTTTAATTAGTTGCACAAACAGTTATCGATTAAATATTGTAGCAACGATTTATGAACTCAAAAAATCGAATGTTACAATGGAATATTAATAATGACATAATTTTTTTGTCTAAATTGTAGTATAAACAACAATCATATGTTCTAACCACTCAAATCATCCCAAAATATTTTACTTTACTGATTTTATTACTGAGTTTTACTTTCTATATGATATAGTTGATTATGATAAAAATAAGCTCTAATTTAATTTTCGTTTGCACTCTTTATGGCGTTATAAATTAGAAAGACAAAAGTCCAGTTGAATTATAATTTGAAGCTTAGTATAACTGTTTTTTGCCTTTCATGATTATTTCTTGAAAAAATCCTTTAAAATACCTAACTTTTTATTCAAATAAACAAATGCGTATTCCAAAAAGACAAAAGAGGACTTCTGAATCGATTTTAAAATAGACATCACCATTGTTAAATTGTTTCCTCCCTCAGATATTCAGATGCCTTGACAAATATGATGCAGTGCAAGTTGACTAGCAGCGACAAATTGTGACAAGCAATGTGATCGATTTTGTCCGCTTTCTTTCGCTCGTAATTTCGGTTCCAACTTTTCCCCTCCAGTCACAGAAAAAGGGATTTTTTTTCCGGCAGGAAACGTTTTAAAAGAGAAATTCAGGTATGAAATGTTCTTCTTTTACTTGTGTGAAACAGAGTAAAAAATCTCATTTTAGAAAAAAAGTTTTAAAGAAATTTGATTTTTTTTCCCTTTAAAAAATTTAAGTGTAGTCTTTCCTGTTATTTTCATCAGAAAAAAAAGGTAATTTAGAGAATCGTCGTGATACTTCAGGTTTCATCTTTTTCCTTTTTCTAATTTTTTTTTCTTCCAAATCTTGATTTTTCTTTTCTAAATGACGACATATTTTCTTCAATAATCTTTTCCGTAAAAACTTTTTAAAGAAAAAAGACTTAGAACAATACAATATCAAGCACATATTTTACTTTTTTTTCTTCTTTCCAATACTGATGAAGATAATGCTATTTTTGGGTAAAATATAAGAAATGCTTGGTAATTTTTTATCATTTTTAAAGTACTATAATGAATTACTGGTGAAGAACTTGTTAATCACCATAACAGGATGAATTTGCACACTTCATGTAATATTTCATTCTTTTAACTTCCACTCCACACATTACCAAAAGATTTCTGCTTCATTCAACTTGAAGAAATTCCCATTGCATCTTTTCATAAACTTAGGAAGATCTCGACACGAATCCTCGACAACTTAAATATCATCCACCATAAAGTTTGACGTCAAAACAATTTAAAAACTGCAGTTTAAGGTAGGAACAAAAGATGCATCAACCATTTAGACGATCTGTGACGATAGTTGAAAGATAGCCTTTTCAAATCAAAAACGAAAAGAAATAGACCCAAGTTTTCAGTTACAACCTCTGAGAAAAAAGTTCGGCGAATAGACCTGCAACATTAACGCAGATGAAATATTAACGAAAGGTATCTTACTGTCCTTCGAAATAGTCACCTTCCATAACTATGCACCGCTGAGATCTATTATACATGTCCTGGAAACTTTGCAAGAAGTCTTCTTTTAGGATGGAGTTCAAAAGTCTCGTCATGGGGATGTCAGGAATATCATAGTTGGATGTCAGGAATATCGTCAATATCAATAACACGTTTTTTTCATCCCTAAATTCTGAGTAACGATTTGTCACACGGATTCACGGTTAATCTGCAATTCATCAGCTAACATGCGTACAGCTAATCTTCAGCGATTAATTTCCTCACTTTCTCAATGTTTCGTCACTGACGGAGGTCGCCAGTCTTTCTCTACGGGTGTTATCATAAACACTTTCCCAGCTTTTCGAAAACGGGTGAACCACTCCTACACACACTTAATAGACAGTGCTTGATCTTCATAAACACGTACTAGCATCTCATAAGTTTCTTTTGGTGTCTTGCCAAGCTTAACACAAGACTTTAAATTGATATTTTGTTCGTTAATTTTGCTGTTCTCAGTTAATAACCAAGGTATTAAACAAGCACTTTATATAAACAAGTCTTACACGGAACAACACAAATGATTCTCAACTGAACAACGGAGGAGGAGGGTAGATGGTCAACTCCTGCTACTACGCATGTGCAACATTTGGTTTTCCCAGTGTTGCAAGATCAGTCGTTTTGACTTCATTCATCGAGCTTTATTGTCAGAGGTTGTAGAAAGTTTTTGGGTATCAGATAATAGTACAAAACGACATTGTTCCAAGAATAGAAAATACATCCTCTGTATACACAATCATAAACCCTATTTAAAGTCAGATATGATATCATGCAAGAGTTAGGACCTTTGTCCATTGAATATGCTTTTGTAGAACACGACCCAGTAAACGATCTTTCCAGATACCGTTCCACACGTTAAAGGACTTGCGCACTTGGTACATGCTGGAGAATCCTCACAGGGGATTTTCCATAACAGTTTGTAACCATTGTGTCTGTTTAGTTACTATTGTGTCTGTTTAACTTTGAAAACAGTGCTTTGTTCAACCAATCAGTGTTGGGCAAAAAAAAATCTGAGTTATTTTTCAACATCAATCCACTTCCAGTTGGCCCATTCAAATCGACGCTCATTATCTAGTGGCAACGGTGTTTGCAATAGAGTGCATATGCATGTTGACCGTGCAGTATTTGGCATATTCAGCCTACGTTAAGCCATAGCCATGCTGATATCTCTTGTACTGCTATGTGTATGGGCAAGGTCATATGCCAAAATAGTTACCATTACACACGAATTTAAGATATCTTTTTATGACAATCTTTTAGCTTAATTTATTTTTCTGCTTTAAATTAAAAGAGGGCAAACTATGTAGTTTGAATGCCGTCCCCAATCTATCATGAAAGGAGATTAAGATCTCATCAGAGATCAAATGCTCCATTAAGCCGTCAGCACCATACTTGCATTACTGGCGTGCCAGAACGTGGATAACTGTTTGTGCGCGCTCTGCGTCTCTGGGCCGTCGCATTACCGTAACTTGGTAACCACACTTGGATGTGGCCGAGTTGCAAAACGAACGGCATACTCAATGTGTGTCACATTCCGTTGGCATTCGCTGTAAATAAGCTCCATCCTTCAGTACTGAAAGTCAGTGAAGCTCGCTCTATTTCTTATCGTTTTCGATTTGCAATACATAGCTTTCAAATTTCGCCTCTAGCGGTACTGCTGAAGTTTGCATTAAGTCGGTCGTTTTTGCTTTACTATACAACGACCCCACACTTTCCATTATCGAGTATTTTCAGCTTAAAGGGACTTTTCTATGGATCCTGTATAAAATTCATAATGAAGTAAAAACACATTCCTTTTATGGAGGATATCTATTTCACAATCATGGAAAACTATACATGAAAGTAATTTAAGAATTTAAATAAATATTTTTGTAATAAAATTCCCCTCTCTCCCCCCCCCCTCCAAAAATGATATGTTACTATGAGTTGTGAATTAAAAGCAGCATTATCTCTCGTTAATTTCAGTATTTTAAACTGAACCAATGAATGAATACGAATATAAGGAACGGTGTAATGATGTATTGAAAAATAAGAAACCAACCAATTTCTTAATTAAAATTATATATGAAGGTGTGTGAATTAGCCTAAATAAAAATTTTAAATTTTCCTGACTTTTGTTAAGAAAATACTGTATTTGTCAATAACATAAATGAATAATTAATTATAATTTACATGTTAATTTATTACAAAGACACCGTGTAAATGCATTATCAGTCATACGATTCTGAATGAATTTTTATAAAGGTATGCTCCCGTCCACACACTGTGACATTAAAACTTCCGGATATAACAACTAATGAATGAAGTTATGAAGAGATTTATGTATACTATAGCGTTAAAATTGACTCAATAATAAATAATAGGTTTCCTTTTTTGATTCGATTCGTAATTTGTGATTGGTGTATTTCTGTAATATCAGCACTTCTTTACCCTATACGAAAAATAAATGTTATTTTTTTACCGATTTGATGCACAATAAAGCTCGGCTTCCTTTACTTCTACATCCATTTAGATGAAATGTCAAGAACACTGCAAGATTCCATCATTTTTGCAACCTCAATATATCGCGTTTCGGATAAAGTGACACTCAACATGACATAGGATCACATTGCCTGACCTACATATTGTGCAGTGTCGCGAATTTTGTTCAGGAGACCGTCTTTCTCATACGAAAGTGCATACTCAGCGATTAATAATATTCAACTATAATAAAAGATCACCAGAGGAAGATATTGAAAAATATGTGGAATATATATTTTTAGCTTTTAAATGTTTCCACTTT
>BMAO01022893.1:0-50751 GCA_019973975.1 Trichonephila clavata
TTAGTTTTTTTAATCGAGAAATCTTTTTTTAATCACAATTAAAAATTTTATATTGACAGCGACAGGAATTAACCTCAAAGTATGAAAATGATTCGCACTAAAATATTTATTCAAATAATTACATATTACTTACTCGTATTTTTTTAAGAATGATGAACTTTGTCAGACGCTTAACAGGAAATATAATTATTAATATATAGCTTACAGATATATAAATATATCCTCAGATTTCACACACAACGAACCCTGAGAGTTTGACAATTGAGTGTAAGAATTGCAAGTTTATTCTGAATAAAGTCTAACAAGACTTGAGCGAAGTGGATTTAAAGTCATGAAAACGAAATCGAGTTTTTGAATTCGAATCTTTTGAAATGCTACATTTAACGGTATAAAAAAGCTGCCGGCTTGATGGTTACTAGAGTTGAACCTCGAAACGAGGCTAGCGAAGATACACCACCAAGCGCACTAATTGGTCAAATCAAATAGCGCTCTCTTCGCCGGCTTGATGGCTAGTAAAGTTGGACTCCGAACGAGGGTTACATCACTAAACTGTCTAGAAATGTTTTTAGAAGTATTGAAAATCATGACAACCCATTAATTAAAGCACAAACATTGTTCACTTATCCTCATTCTAAAGTTAACTTTGCATACAAATCTTCTAAGTGGGAACTTCCCCTTAAACCCCCATAACTCAACAAAAATACGTAATTTACACATTGAACTACAACACACGCTTCCGCTACTATCTTTTAAAACTGGGTCAGATGAAAAATGCTGACGTCATTCACCATTTGCCTCCCTGCGGCTGCAGGAGAGATCGGCGTTTTTTCGCCTCTTCGATGTTTCTTCCTCCACCCTCTGCCCCCTCCACGTATTGACCCGAAAGGGTTTCTCCGGACGGCTTTACCTCTCTCATTTTGCATCCCTTCGGGAGGCGTCTCTCGTCTAATGGTTGTTCTTTTTCACCCTATCTTCAGGGATACTGGGTATAAGCAATTATTGCTGGAACCCGAACCATCTAATTTTCGTTTCTTCGAACGAGGGTAGCGAAGAGACATCACCAAGCGCGCTTTGGTCAAATCAAACAGTGCGTGCTTCTCCGACTTCCTGTTACGCATTTCCGTCCCTTTTCACGAAATCACTCCAACAAATATCCAGCAACCGAGAGTAAAGATGTTACACATCAAAAAGATTGTAGCCAAAAGAAAATTTAAGAAAAATTTAGAGAGGAAAGAGGTCTCTTAATAGACATTTTAAAAGCCGTTTTCAGGCACAATGATAATTCGGCTAAGCGATTTTTCCGAAACCCAAAATTGACAAGTAAAATTACGGAAGTTGACGAAACTTTAATTTACAGGTTAAAACATATTAGAGGTAATAAAAAATGGATACGATACTGATGTCAATGAATTCGAAAAATATGCTTTAGAGAGAAACTGCTCAATTACTTATAACATATAACTGGCATCCGATGACACCGACAATGCACAAAATTTTAGGGGCCGAGATTATTTTGCATGCCTTGTTGGCAATCGGACAACTTTCAGAAGAGGGTGCTGAAGCCAGAAGACATATCGACAAAGGTTTGCAAGAAAATTTTCTCGAGAAGTATGTATTAAAGTTGCTATTAACATACTACTCTTAAGTTCAGACCCTCTTTTGACAAGTATATACGTCCATTTCCATGAAAATTAATAAAATCATTTCCCATATAGACTATCCAACTTCTTCCAACGGTAGTTTCACAAAAAAGTATTCGATGGGGAAAAAACATGAACAAAAATATAGCGCAAAATTTGTCCGAGTAATTTTTCTCTTTGAAAAAAATATATGAATATGTGTAATTTTCTAAAAATATATTGTGTTGTAAGCCAATCTCTATCTTTTATTTAGCGAGAAAATACATTATTTATTATTAGAAGCCACCTGCGATTTCAACCATGAGCACTTCGATTTTTCTGTTAACATCCCCACCCTTCTACCCCCTTCAAGGTTGATTTTCAAAATTTTTTTTCTTATTGCGCATATACACCGTTTAACTCTTTCATGCTTGGTGGTACATATGTTGTACCACCAATTCGTATTCGTTTATTGTGTGGTGGTGCATAAAACGAACCACTTTGCTACGGATCTATACTCGTCCTTTCGCTAACCCTCTTGAGAAATCTTTGGGGCTATTAAAAATATCAACCTTCTCCTTAGAAGAAGACGTGATATGCAAACTAAGTTTATTATATATAGTTCAGGTTCGCTTACTAGAAGGTTCGAAAGTGAAGAAGGATAGATAGTAGAAAGTTAGAGGGCTAGAAGGTTAGTTAGAAGGTTAGAAGCTGTTTCAAAATCACAGTTCCGGTTCACCTTTTGAAATACGTAAGTCAAAATGTATAAATCCAATGATGAAATACACCTTCATTACTTACTTATATTCCTCATCTTTATAACAGAATTTATTACATTTTATAACATGTAAACCTTAATAAAATCGGGGTGAAAATAAGTACTTGTAAGTAATTATTTTCTTACAAAAAGCTAAGTGAGTTTGTGAAATGATATGTCATTTTTTTTTATCCTAAGACAAAAAATAAATAATGAAGGGATGTAATAAAAGTAATGTATAAGAGAATTTTAGTTATTAAGAGGCAATGGTGTTAAAAAATCGTTCACTTTCTTTATGTTTTGAAGTATATTAAGCTTTTTTCACATATGAAACAACTTTTTAGTTAAAAATTTAGTAGGTTCATTGAATTATTTAGTTATTTAAAAATGTGACAAGAATAAGATGATGGTGAATTAGGAATAAATTCGAAAATTAATGATACAACTGCTGTTTTGTAAAGAAAATTGCAAACTGCTGATAAAAGCGATTGTAAACATACAAAAACACCTTTTAACTAAAATCATATTATGTAAATGATACATGAAACAAAACATGTATGAGTATGGTTTATGTATCAGATACTTTATAGATTTTCCGATTTTCTTCTTTCACTTTGTTGTGAAAATATGTTTTTTTTATTTTAAAAGAATTTTAGTTTTATTAATACAATATTTTAAATTCATAAATATATTTTAAATGTTCTGTTTACTTTGGCATTGCAAGTATTTTACTCAAACTTTCCAAGACTTTCCGGTACTTTTTATTGTCTAAGACTAACCCATACCCATTGATAATTTATAATCGTTGCCACTACTTTTAAAAATCATTTTTTGTTTTATTAGATGTCTTTGAAATATATTCACACACATACAATACCAAATGTGATAAAAAAATCTTGCTTATGAAATTCATATATTATTTGATTGTTATTATAAATTAATCACATTTATGAAAATCAAATTAAAAAAATATAGCGTTTATTTTTTTTTTTATTCTTATGTAGTAAAAAGGAAAAAATCTTAACTTTGGTTATCCTATTCAATGAAACAGAAAATATTTCACAACAAGAACCGTATTCTCAAATGCCTACCATTCGATCGAACTTGGATCTTTTGTTTGGTTTTGAATAATTTTACACTATTCAATTTCGATTTAAAAAACTTTACGGTATTTATTGTAATTGCTGAATGCATTTGAACTTCACTCATACCCTCAATATATTGAGAAAAAAAAATAACTACTTTCAGTGCTTGCAGTGTGACAACACTAATTAATTGATGCATTTATAAAGAGTAAATGAGTGTGTTTATTAACGTCATCCCATATAGTAAAATGAGAACCATTGCAGAATTATTGAATTTTATTGGAGGTATATTTTAATGTTTTAAAAGAAGAAATAATCACAAACGAGAATATACGCACTGTTAACTAAGAGCTAGCCAGGAAACTGCATTATATTGCCTGAGGAATATAAATAGGCTTTAAAGATCGAGAGGTCTCTCTGTTCCAGAGTCTCAGAAGAACCGGCTTGTGATCAATGACATAACGCACACCCCCGCATTGCAGGGGGCCCTAGATTCTAGGAGGCCCGAAGCCTGACTGATACTAAGTAAGGATTCGGATCCCAAACCTGACTTTGTAGGGAAGGAGGGGGGAGAGGCTAATATTCTCCGTTATGCCACTGCTTGTGATCAAATAAGAGTAGCAATCCAATCTCATGGAAGGAATTAAGTCTCGTATTGTAGTGAAAATTCTAATACATGATTTTAGTTTAGGTGAATGGAAGGATTTTTAATGATATATTGGAACAAGGTTTTTTTTTAGCATTTTGAGGTGGGGAGATCAAATGAAAATTCTTAATCAGTTTGTGACGGTTCTATCCGCGACTTTATTAACACCTTGTGGACTATTCTGGGGGAAAATAATAAATTAAATCAACCTTCGCCGACCAAGAAAGCATGATTATGTAAATGAAGTATATTATATAAATTCTGTTTTCGCGAGTTTGTGAGTTGGGGAGTTAACATAGAGTCTGCGAGTTAGTTGTTAGTTGAAGATTGAAAGAGAGTGGAATTAGTAAGAGGTCTTGGAGTTGTCCAGGAATAAGATTACAGAGCGTAGATCCAACGACGTTGATCAAGCCGAAGAGATCACCTGCGAGTTTCCAGTGTAGGATCCGATGCATAAAAAGTACAGGTATTGTGAGCTTGATTAATTAGAAATTAGCTTATTAGAGTGCAACGTAGTTATATTTGAGCTTATTTAAGCTGTCTTAGATTCAGTTGAGTGCTCGTAGTAGTATCCCTGTGTTATAGAATTTCATCTCCGCGCTGTACTATTTAATCACCTACTTTAATTAGATTGTTATTGTGTCTGATATTTGGAAACAATAAATTAATTAGATTGAAATCATGTCTGTGGATCATTCATTTTCAACCACACACCTAGCCGGGTTTACAGGCAGACAAGGGGGTTCAGATGTAAGCAGGAACCGACCCTATTACAAGTTGAACCATGGTTGTAAAAAGGATGACTCATGAACTAGCGTCATTCTCTCCAAACTACCATACCACGCTGAGGACTTTGAGCCACGACATATTTAACGTGCATCAGCTTTTCTACACAGCAGGACTTCAATGGCACTGGGGCTCGAACTGATGGTACGCCAGCCGAGCTCGTGATCATGACCACTAGGCTAACGTAGCCACATTTATAAAGAAAACGACATAATGTGAAAGCATTTAAATTGAGAGTCAACGAGTTCATAAGAAGGAAGAAATGTGCAGCTTCTGTTGATCTAGGGTTTGCAGCCCCGGGATCCCGGTTGTTTTTTCAAATCCCAGGATTTAATTTTTGTCTGAATTATATTAAATTTTTTTTCCCAGTTTTCTTAAGTGTTGAACATTGAAGGGTTCGAGGCGGTTGTGTATGTTAAACCGTGAAATTTGATATTTGTTTTCTCTTATTTTCTTTTGTAACTTTCTCCCCATAGCGAGTGGGGTCAGAAAACGGACATTTCTCCCATCCTCAGGATGTCCGGTGTCAGCAAACTTGGACAGAGGCAATTAGAATTTTTGGAAGATATCTAATAGGATTTTCAGCCCCGGGATTTAATTTTTGTCTAAATTATATTTAAAACATTTTTCTAATAAAAATTTACTAAAAATTTAATTCTTCAAAAAATTATATATATATATATTTTTTATGAAATTTGTACATAGAATTTTTTTGTGCGATTACAAAGATGCTATAGGTGGAAAAAAAAAATATATGCACAGTTCTCATTTCTCGTATGGGAGAATGTTACACAGATTTAAGTGGCTCACTGCAATGTTTACACAGTAATATAAATAACATCTCAAAAATAGATTTTGTCACAGTTCCTTCTTCAATTAAATGCCGTTAATTAATAGCGGACCTGCTTGGAAGACTTGAGACACTTCAAATTTCATTGCATTACTAACAGCTCAGGCAACTGGGTCTTCAATTTAAATTGAGGTAACACATGAAATTGATTCATATTCTGATTCAATAACTGGATCAATTTATATACAAAAACCATTAAGTGTTGCAGAACTAAATAAAGTTATAAAAGGTATATGCACCAATGCAATCTATTAGATTTGAGACACTGTCATCAAAAATTCAAAAAGAAATGTCTCTTTTTTTGAAAATGGAGGGAGATGTGGTGACTACCTGAAAAGAACTTACTCTTATTTAATAACGATTATACCTCCTAGAGTAAAGAATCCGAACATGCATTTTCTTCGGCAGGACAATGTGTAACAAAAATAAGAAGCCGTTTCAACGATGAAGCGCTGGAAGCGCTGTGTTTTTTTTATAAGCTTATTTACAGAAACACAAGAAATGAAGAAATGCTGTTTTTAAAAATTTCTTTATGTACTATATTTATTTGTTTTTTTTTTATGATGAATTAATTTTTTTATTTGTTTAATTCAAATAGTATTAAATCCATTTTTAATTATATTTTCAATTTTATTATGCAATTTCAACTATGCTAATATGTAAGTATTTTTATTAAATTGCTCAATCCTAATCCTGGAACCAATCCCGGGATATGTATAATGTAATCCCGAAATCTCGGGATTGAAAATATGGCACGGGATTGCAATTCCTATGTTTATCTAAGGATCAGAGCACCAAATGGTAGAATGGTATCTTGGCTCCAATACCTGCTGATTTTAGCTGGACATAATGGAATGGCCTTCACGTCTAGGGTTCACGTTCGCCCTGCCAGGAGTGAACTCCCAACATATTTCTCCCATTCCGCCCAGGAACACCCTCCCGCCACGATGAGGCAATTAGCAGGACTTGGGAGGGTAATAAAGAGTTGCATGGATCTCACAAGCAATCCACACTGATCCCCTTTTTATGCTGGACTTTTTGAGAATCAACAATTTAATTGATCTTGTCTGACTTCGTCAGACACTGGAGGATTAGTAACAACAAACAACAACGACATAATATGCAAATATTTAGCATGCGTGATTGATTATTTTCTATACTAATTTTAATCTTGAAAAGGAACTGTTTTTGAAAATCTACTCATTGTTCGAAAAATTAAATAAAATGTCTGTGAAGAAATTAAAAGTCAACATATTGCTTATCATATTAGAATCATTACGAAACGCATGAGTTAGTACTTTGTGAAAGTAATACCTGGGAAAAAAAGTGCTTCTCAGTTATTGATTTATTTGAAGACGCCGCGGGGTAAAGAGTTATCTGGTGCGAAATAAGAAAAATTTTATTTTATGAAGGTGCTGGAGAAATTGCGAAGTAAATGAGAGAGAAGCGTTGCAAAACTGCCGTTAGCAATGTGTTTATTAGTAAAGATGACAGAAATAAAAATGAAATGATCTAGATGAAAACACAAGTTATATAATTTTTTTTTAAAATCAATATATCTACACTCATGTCCATAAATTAAGGATAATTCAGAATCACACAGAAATTGAACTCTAAAATAAAAATTTCACCTGTAGAATTATCACAATCTTGAAGAAGAATATGCAAATTACAGGAAACCACCAGATGGCGTGGATAGTACGTCAGAATGACGAGAGTGTAAGAGAGGGGTATATAAGAAATGGGGGCAAAGAAGTAAAATTGTTCACAAGTGCTTTAAAAGCCTTTCAGTGCAATAACCGAATAGTTATGGCACAAAGGAAGCATTTGGAGGATTTTGTATGTGGTAGAATTATCGGACGACTGGAATGTGGACGTACCAAGCTGGAAGTATCCGAGGAACTTGGAATCGCACAGAGTGTCATCTCCAGGCTTTGGCAACGATTCCAAGATGATGGTAATGGGAGTAGATGCTACAGCACAGGTCGGGAGCCCCCGAGTTACAACGCCGAATGAGGACCGGTCTTTGGCAGTTACTGCCAAAAGAAAAAGACGGAGCACAGCATCAGACCTGTCTCGTCAACTCTCTTCATCTACCGGTACGACAGTTTCAAGGCAGACCGTGTACAGACGCTTAGGGCACATTGGTCTATATGCTCATAGGCCTGTCAGATGTGTTCCCCTTACCGCAACTCACTGACGCCTGCGATTAACCTGGAGTAGAGAGCATGCATTGATGACACCACTACAGTGGTCTTGTGTGATGTTTTCCGACGAGTCCAGGTTTAGTTTGCAGTCTGATTCTCGCCGAACTTTCATATGGAGAGCTCCAGGTACCCGTTACCACCAAGAGAACACCATCGAACGAAACCGTTACGGTGGTGCAGGATGGCTTGTTTGGGGAGGAATTATTCTTGGTTCCAGAACTGACCTGCATTTTCAGAGTGTAACGATGACAGGCCACATCTATCGGGATGTCATTCTGGAACAACATGTACGTTTGTTTCGAGGTGCCATGGGTGCTGAATTTCTGTTTATGGATGACAACGCCCGTCCTCACCGTGCAAACATTGTAGACGAATGCCTTCAATCGGAGGATATCACCCGTATGGATTGGCCAGCATACTCACTGGACTTGAATCCAATAGAGCATGTGTGGGATATACTTGGCCGACGAATTGCAGCCCGTCAACCCCCTCCCACCTGTCTACCGGAATTTTGGAGGGCATTGCTTGATGAGTGGTGTAATATCCCCCAAGGTCAGATAGATAATTTGATACTCAGCATGCGTAGGCGTTGTAAGGCCTGTATTGCATCGTCCGGGAGACATACTCCGTATTAACCATCATACTAACCATGTTAAACTGTTTTTTGTAAATAGGTTCTTTTTTGAAATTTGCTCCAGGGAGTAAAAATCGCAATTTTTATTAATTAGGTCAAACATATAGCATCTTTTTTTGCTCTTTACCTTTTTTTTAATAAATAGACTTTACAAATAAGTCAAATTTGTTTTGCTTCTGTCTCTTTCTTTGTCTGAACTTCATTATCCTTAATTTATGGACATGTGTGTACTTAGGTCAACAAAGAAAAAAATTATTTTAGTTAATTAAATTTAATTAATGAATAAATATTTGAAAAAGCTGTATTTTCATCGTCATCCACTACAAGCTTAAACAAATGTATTTCAACTTATGATGAATAAATGTATTTTATTAACGATTGAAAGTTAGAACAAGATAAACCGTATTTACTCGAATCTAAGCCGCACTATTTTTCCAGGTTCAATTCTACTGAAAATCGAGTGCGGCTTAGAATCGAAAGCAAAACATTTGTTGAATGGAGGAAATTGAGTTTCCACCCCTTTCAAAATGAAAAATGTAACCGTCCATTCTAGCAACAAGCATCGATGACTTATCGCACTCTGCAGTTTATCTCCAGTATTCAATCTATCCTAAGCATCATTGTCTGCTCGTATTTTTACAAATTCCTTTCCATACACTTACTTTTAATCGCCTAAATATCAAAGATATTGGTAATAACATCAAGACGAGTTCCCCGATGACGCAAGTATGGCAAAAAATTAAATTTAATATGCAGGAAAAAAAATCGGAAACAAAGTGAACCATTTGACACGGATGAAACAAATATACGTCGATGGTGTAAGCAAAATGATATAATAATCAACAATCTTTAATTATTCTTTTACATTCTTCGATCACGCATTCTTTTTTTAAAAAAATGTTGCACAACAGATGCATTGGATGGCGTAGAAGACGACCGTGCCATTGTGTAAGAAAATGGCAACGCCGACACTAATTCCGAAGTCCGTTGTGACAATGGGAGCGATGAATCATTTTCAAAATATGATACTGACGGTTAGAATAATTATAAATTCATGTATGTATTAGAAAGTTTTTATAATACTGGTAAAACAAAAAAATTATTAAAACTCTTCTTATTATTTCTCATTAAAATTTTTAAGAAAATTTCTGGGCGCCCATCAGGTATAGAGGTTCTCGACTCTGACTGCCATTCAGTAGGCCCTGGGTTCGAATCCCAGAGAAAGCATGGATGGTTGTAAATATATAGTGCCTTTGCGGTAAGGGGTACTCTAAATAGCCGTCGAGCCGCAAGTCCTCTCGTGAAGTTGATGGAAAAGTGAGAGAGGTGGGAGGCCCTGCCTCTCCCCCAGACGTTTTCCCTCAAAATGGGATGGAACCGACCGAAATCATGCTGTCACCTTTATGGTGCGCAAGGCTACGGCCGACGACAGGCGTGCAACTAGCCCTTTGCCATGAGGAATATCGTGGGCCTGGATCTGACGCCGTCGAGATCAGGTGGCATAAGAAACAACAACAAAAAATTTCTGAAGTATTGGACATTGGTGAACCTCTAACACACAATTTTTTATTTTTTCTCAAAAACGTACAGAAAATTGAGGGCGCGGCTTAGAATCGAAAACACATTTTTTCACTAAAATATTTTGAGAATTTGGGTGGCTTAGAATCGAGGAAATGTGGTATATAAATAAATAAATATGCAGTATAACGTTGTTTATCCGAACGTTTATTATCCGGAGCGTCAAATATCCGAGCCAAAGTCCGAATACGTTTTCGAACAGTGCAATGCTCAATAGTTGTTTCGCGTGAAGTCAAAAAGGGACGGGAAAACCCAAAGTGAGGGATATTTGGGGAATTTCAGTTGTGTGATTTGGTAAACATCTGCGAGGAAAATTAGGTGAGTTTGTTTTCAAATGAGGGGGTGTATACGTGCTCTTTTGTTGATTTAGAAACCCGGATGGCATGCGATGCAGGAGACTGTGGATTTCAGATGCTAAATGATGACCAAATTGTAACTTCCATGCAAGAAGAATCTGACCCTGTTGACGATGGAACGGATGAAGACGAGGACAACACAACAGCAACAACGAAAGTAGCAAGCGGCCATCAAATGCTGATGCGTTTTTTGCGTTAGAGACAGCTATGGAATGGTATGAACAACAGTCAGAGAGCTGTCCTACTCAACTACTGCTGCTGAAGAGAATTAGAGACCTTGCACTGAAAAAACTAAGGTGTACAATGGTACAGCGAAAAATAAGTGATTATTTTTCGCAATAAGGGTAAAATTGCGAATTTTGCACCTATTTTCCTTTTTCTTCAAGCATGTTTCCTGCCTGTGATGATTTTCAATATTCGCATAATGTCCGGTTTCATATACTGCATGGATCGCATTCGGTTATCCGAACAATCGCGTATCCGAACGGTGTCCAGTCCCAATTGATTCGGATAAACGACGTTCTACTATATATATATATATTTTGAGAGAGTGAACTAATAACAGGATTGAAAGTATTCTGACTACATGGAACGATCGACACACACATTTTTCAATCATAGACTAAAATGTGGAAACATTTCACTAAAATAACTTCGTTTCCTACAGTTTAGAAGATTCTTAAACCAAATACTAGTACATGGTTCATGAAAATGAAGGAATTATTGGTTATTGAAACATTTTGAGAAGCGATTGAAACGGGTAAAATATGTTACTATAAAACGATGATTTACAGAATTACGAAACAAATTTGAAAGATAACTCTAGAGAAATTTACAGCTATTTTGTAAATTATTCATTGTTATTGCTTGAGAGATTTAATTGTTATAAGAGAGAAAATTGCATGTACTCTGCTTTCCACTTCTGGCTTTTCATATCTAATTGTAAGTAGAAAAAAAAAATCGTTTCTCACATGAAAAATATTTTGAGTCCGTAAAGAAATTATTCAACAATTAAATGGCCAGAGTGTCAAATTGAAAGTCACATTATACCACTGATATTGCAATATAAAAGTAGAGAGAGTGGTGCAAATACTAGGTTCGCAATAAAATTTTTATTCATCCTTTTATTTAATTATGATAAAAAGAAATGCTTATACTTTATGTTGTCTATATTTCTCATTTTAATATAAATATGTTTAAAAATACATATTGAATGTACAATTTTAATTTTTATTGAATATATAGTTATGTATATATGTATTATGCTGTTGATTTTTATGCCAAGAAATATCCTAAAGAGATGTAAAACTAATATATAATAAAAACTGTAAATCTATATTATTGAACTCTATTCTCTAGCTCTGCACGCATTTTGGCAGGAATCAAATTGTTTCAAAAATTTCCTACTGTGTGGCACGCTGGATTACATTGTTGTTGTTGCCACAGCTCTAAAAGATTGTCGACCCCTGTTACAAAAAAAGTTTAAAATGTTAGAAATATTTAAAAAAAAAAAACTCTTGGAACTCTGAAAGTAATTTTTAGCAATACAACCAGTTAAATTGAAACCTAATTATCAGTTAATTTGAAAAAGATAAAGAATTAAAACAGGAACACACCACTGGTGGCTCAGAAGGAACCTGATTCTGTTCCACAAATTAATTAGTTTTCAGATGAATGATTTTTCAGATATTTTTAAAAGCTGCAAGCCCACAGTCCTGGATTTGGACGAATCAAAGTCGAGTGAAAATCATCTAATTTAGAATAAAATTTGAATTTTGTTGATTAATAAAAGTTTTTGTGAAAGATCTATGGAAAATAATTTTCATGGAGAAAAAAAAACTATTGAAAGCTCCAAAAACAATGAAATAATGCCTGAAAACGTTTTACTGCTTTTAGGTAAATTTACCGATCTATGATATTCTTATCAAAAATCTCTTGCTTCTTTTTCAGGGGACAAAATTATTACTATAGAGTTCTTTAACACACACACACACTCTTTTACAATGAAATGAAAAACACTGTTAAAAATGCGTACCTTGGTTGAAATCTAAAAAATCAAAACAAATTTTTCAATACAAATTGGGAATTGTAATAGAACACTGAAAGAGTTACAAGTTCAAGACCCCACACCCGATAAATATCAAGTAGAATAATTAATATTATATCAGTAAAACCAAAATGGATCATACTGTTCTCCAAATGGATGACAAGGAGATTAAAGTAATAGTTCAAGCATTGTCTTGGCACTTGATCATAATTCTAAATTATGAAATTCATTACCAATAACCAGTAAAATAAATTATATTGATAAAAATTCTTTAAAAAATATTACTTTGGTTAAAACATATACATATATTTATAAAAAAATTAAAATTATCTATTCAGTAAATATAATTTACTTTAACTGCCACAATAAAATTCACCATGCATTTCCCTAGCATGTGAAATCAACTTAATGTGAATTAATGTTTTTTTTTACTTATTGATACCAACAAAGAAATTTCTGATAGGGTAAGAAATTTTGAAGTTTGTTTACACATATTAGAATAGCATTTCAAAAAATTAAAACTCTCAGCGAAATTTAAATATATATATAAATATATAACTAGCTTTTACCCACGGCTCCGCTCGCGTTGATGTCTTTAAATAACTGTCAAAGTCATAATAAGTATCATTAGAAAGTAAATAATATAACATGGTAATTTTTTTATTGCTTGACTGGAACCAATAAAATTTTAAAATTGAGCTTAGTTTAAAAAACTGAAAACGTAATTTATTATAATAATTAACAAATATTCAATAACTATTAATATTTTTAAAAATCGAAAGTATTTACGCTTAATATATAATTCCTCTTTGAAAGAACTCAAAACAGATTATTATTCTAAGATGCTACTGTATACCATATTATATGTTCCTCCGTCAGCTGCAAATATGTGAAGATTTGGGTACTGGACTCAACGATCAGGTTACATATAGTTGCCCATGGGAAAAACATTGCTTTTCCAAATGCACCCCTGCTACCTGAAATATTAGCTTTGTTAATAGCAACAGTAAAACTGGAAATTGAACTCGTTTGAATTGAAACGGTAGGTCAGTGGGGATACTTGGAATTCGAGGTATGATAACCCTATCCCTTTTCATGGCATATGTTAAAATATTGGCACAAAGTATATTCTGCATGAGTTTTGTGATCCTAAGTCTCTTTCCTTTACATAGTCGAGGAGCATCAAGATTTTGCATAATTGGTACATTTAGTTTTAATTGAAGTTTATGTGAGGGTACACCCGAAAGTTCAAGTGAATTTAAGAACTTAGTGGGATATGAAGTACTTTGTTCTTTATCCATGATTGTATTCCATTGATAAATATTTCTTCAATTCCCCCCCCCCTCCCTCGCACGTCGTTTAAATTTTCAATGTTGATTTTATGGACAATGTCATTGTTAGACACCAATATTAATCTTGCGCGCAACCACTGATCAAAATTTAAATTTTGTTGCAATCCCGGATAAATTTGAGCAATAAGATTTACATCATTTTCTTCTACATTATAAAATTCTCTGAAGGTAAAATATAACCTCCAGCATTTGCGTCCTAACATTCATAACCGTTTTTCAATCGCGTCTCTGCATAATGTTCCGAATCTACGTCATTATGAAGATACACGCTCACATTCGTTTTCAGACTGAATTTTTCAACTTTTCCCCATAAGCGTGAATTCACCACCCAATATATAATAAAAAGCTACCATTTCTCCTATAATATCTGTACTATCTCGTAAATCCTGAAGAGTCCGATTTAACGCTTCTATTGCTTTCTTGTGAGACATCGTACTTTCATCCCCCACTAAAAGCTTACATTGTAGAAGCATCCAGCCTTGAGAGCTATTTTTTCTGAAATTTCAGATGAGTGAATCTTCAAATGCAAGATTAAGCGATAATTTTAAAACGGATTGTGCAGTACGACCGTTGGTCAGTAAAATCGCTGCTATACCAGAAGAAGCCATAGCAACTGCTATATTCTAGGTTTTTCTGATGGTCATTAATATAAGTTTAGCAAAAACGTTTTTCCGGTTCCTCCAGGGGCTTCGAGAAAAAAAGAGTGCACCACTGCCGGATTCTATATTTTGCGTAACACTTGTTGGAAAACGTGACTTTGTTCTGGAGTTAATTGAGGGATAAATTCTGTTACTTGATGTTGCAATGCTATAAAATCGTAGTTTAATTCTCAAGTAATGTCATTATCGAAGCCATTTCCGTCGACACGTCTAGGGCTAATCATTCCAAAATCATGTAGCTTCTTCCTAACCATTCTGAAAACCTTTATTGCGTTTCGTTGTAGATGTGTTCATTAAAAGGCATATTTGGTTGTTTTTCGTCGCAAAATATCTTCCGCCATGCAATCTTTGTACTTATTCCAAAAGGTTTGAGGATTAGAAAGACCGAAGATGAAATAAGTATTGCATAAAGCTCCCTAATTTTATTCGGCGAGTGACATTGTATGGATGCCTCCATAGTATATGTTCAAAGTAATACCTCCATGTAAAATATTTAGGTTCAGTATAAGTGAAAAATTTTGTGCAAAATATGAATATTGTATAATTAGGTTAAAAAAAATCCAAAGCAATAAATATTTTCAAAACTACTAAAGAAATCAAAACTTTTTATGAAACTGTCAATTAATATTACCATAGAATTTTCAATATCACGCGCGTGCAATTTGCTAAAACTTTATTTCGTTTCCCTCTTTAAAAAGTGGGAGAAAATTTGCATTGAAATATCTGGGATTGTCGGAATAGAGAACTTCTTAGCCAACTTGGCGATATTTCTCAAAGTTTGAGTTTGACGTTTAACAAACATAACGTAATAAACGTTAGACGTTTTATAAAAAACCATTTAAAAAATTGCTTTTTGTAAAGATTTTAAATTACACTATGTTTAAATTATTTGTTACAAATGTGAGAAAATTTTTATTAAAATTTCCATTATTGACCAAATGCATAATTTTGCGCCAGCTTGGCGGGGAGTAAGCACGTCATTGTTTTACCCGCATAGTTTCCGTTCCTGTAGGAATATGGAGATAAAATATATCTTATGTTACTTACTGATAATATAGCTTTCCATTGGTGAAAGAATTTTTAAAATCGGACCAGAAGTTCCTGATATTATTAAGAACAAACAAACAGACCGACAAAAATTTTTAAAATTGATTTTTTGATATAAGTACCGTATATACCTTTAAATGCATTTAGTAAAAAGCTACTTCAATTTTATTTATTTGTATAGATTCAGAAATATTTAAGAAGCTCAGCCAATGAAAAAATACAAACATTTCTTTATTGCAACTTCAGCATACACAGTCATTAATTCACTCAAATATATTTTACAGAATAGATTTAATGGAATAATTATTTCTGACTAGAAACATTAATCAAAATTATTGTTTCTGCTACTCTAAATGAAATGGTCCAATGACAGATCACACTGATTATTAATTTGTACAATTAAAAATCACAACCAGATAAGCTAAAATGTTCTGGCTATTAATAGTCAAAATGCAATTAAAAATAGGAATGTTATCATCACAAAAGTTTAACTATCAGTTCGGAATTTAGAATAGAGGAATTACACAGAAAAAAAGAATTAAGCTTTACATTAATTACAATCCATATAATTAGCATAGTTAAATAATTGTCATGATCTGAAACAAGTACATCAAACACACATTTAAAATATGCAACAGTTTTTACTTAAAACTTCAGATACATGTTTTATTAAATAGATCACTAAAGCTTACATGTAGAAGAAAATTTTTTTTTATAGTATCACTAATGACTATCTAACTACTAAATAAAATTTGACTCGATTAACTGAGCTAAAAATAAATTTTGATGACACATGACTAGACAAACATTTTTAAAACAAATCAAGCTAAAAAAAAGGCATTGCACATTTTACATGATATGCATTATCAGTATGTATGCAAACAAATAAAAAAAAAGAAAGAAAATTTCACATTTTAACAACAAATAAAATTGGTAAGATTCCTGAAAAACATTAAATTACACTTGAGTCATTTATTTTAAGAATAATTATAAAAGCGATGCATAATTTAAAATTTTTAAAAAAATAAATAAATAATTTTTAAATAAATGGATTAATTTAGATAAACTTAATGACAAAACAAGAGAAATTATCTCATCAATACACAGTCAATAGTACTTGATATTTCATTCCAAATAATATATACCAAGTAACATCTTTAGACTGTGAAGCTATTTTAACCATAAATGGATTAACTTTAACTTAATGAGAAAAGCATAATGTTAAAATATTTATGAGGCATTGTATCAATTATCAATAAATATAAAATTTTTAAACAAGATGTTTGGCAGCACAGTTTTAATACAGTATTAATTAATGCTTACATGATTAAATCAAATTATAAATATTTAAAAATGCAGAATTATAGTTTTTTTTGTTGTTGGGGGTGGTGTTCTAACTTCTCTCAAGATTGATACGTATACATAAACATATTTCATGAGGAAAAATTCTGTTAGAAAAAAACGCTTTTATAAATATTACAATACTTAAGTTTTCACAATTCTTTACAATATTTGAAAGATACAAATAAATGAAAACTATAACATTATAAGTGTAAGCAAATTACATAAAAAAACAAGGAATGTATTGTAAAAATAAAATTTGCTATAAAAAAATAAAATATTCAAATATTTAAAATAATAAAATTTTTCAAACAATTTACAATGCTCAACAAAATTCTTAAAAAAATTATGAGATAATTATTAATCTCTCTAAATCATACAATTTTCAAATGTTACTTTCAACGAGTATAAATGTAAATTCTTATTCAGTTCTAAATTAAGAAGAAAGATCTTTAAAATATATTCCACAAACTTTATTTTAGATTTTTATGGCACTCTTTCACCAGCTTTAATTTAAAAAATAATTTAGAGGAAGGTAAGAATTTCTTTATTCAATCTCTTTTTATAAATAGACATTATTTTAAAGAAATTATGTATTAACAAATCTGAAATCACTCTGCAGAATTTTTGTGGAAACAGTTTTTGAAATATTTTGTAGGAGGTCAATAACATTTAAACACACAAAACATTCAATTGAATAATTTCATTAATTATATTATTATCAAAAAATAAAAGTACAAATTAAAATGAGAATTTTGGAAGATCTTTATAGCACAAATTGAAAATCATCCTAGTTCCATTAAACACTTAATAAATAAAGTTTCACAGTTCATTCAATTATTCACAGTTAATAAAAATACAATACAAATATAAATATTCTTTTTTAGGATTCATTATTCCCAAGTAAACCTTGATGACCTTATCAGACAAAGTATGCAGGCAAATGGAGATTCTTTTCAAAAGCCTTTGATAGATTTAGTTACAAACAGTTGAGCAATTTTTAAACCTGTTTTAGGACAGAGTGAATACACTGCTATGTCATCAAGTCGAACTCTATCATGAACCCAGATTCACATGCGTGTTACAGATGTTTCATAAATTACATCTTCTTCATCTTCATCTGCATCTATGCCATTTCTGTCTAGTAGTTGTTGCCACCCTTGGTGTTCTTTTTCCTTTTCCAAAACTATTTTAAATTTTAAAAAAGATCCAGTATAAATCAATACAACCATGCAAAGAAAAATGCAATTAATATTTCAATAAATATTTTTAAAAATATTCAAAATCCCAAATATCTGGCACACATGCAAAGTTTAATGAAATCCACTATGTCAGGTGTGGGCAACCAGCAGCCCTCAAAGACAGTCAGCAAACCAAATAGACAGAAAATATTCTCTGCATTTAAGAAAAATATTTGAGAGCAACTATTTTTGCATGAAGATTAATTAACAAGAGTAAATCTAGATACAAGTTGGTTGACATTAATTCGCAAGCTGAGCTGAGAATGTCCACTATAGCAATTTCATTCTTGATTTTTTTTAAAAAAAATTTAGAGAAGGGTACACATTTGCCTCATTAAACTAATCCTAAAATTAAATGTGACAGCAGTGACTATTTTATTCACCTTATACTAATTAATTTTTATATGGTACAATTTATACTTTCTCTGAGGTGCAAAGTTAACAACCAATGAAGGCATTCATTTAAAAAAAAAGGTGTAGTCTGCTAGCATCTTCTGCTTCCACAATGTGGTCTTTGAGTAAAAGAGTTGCCCACTCCTGCACAATATGATTATTAAGAATTTATGTTGATTAGTTATATTTTGAGTAGAACAGATCTGATATAATTTAAGCATATTTTGAATTTTAAACACGAATTAAACTTTTGAAATGAAAAGATATTTAAAAAATTAAGAATGTAAGTCAAAATACTGTATATTACATACAAAAAAAAAAAAGAAAGCTAGAGTAATAGTATATATAATTCTCATCCTCCTGTTTTGATATATTCTTCATCTTGAGAAACATTTACAAATTTTATTGCAAATAAAATACTTATATAAAGTGATTAAAATTACTATAAATGTACATAAAAACATTTATTTCTTTAAATTTTACAGTTAACTGTATATATCTATTAACAAAAGTTAAAGCTTTCCTCCACTTTCTTCTACCTTTTTGATGTAAGAAATTTCTCATATTCTTGGAAGTCCACAAGAGGTTCTTTGTAAAAATTGTTACACCATTAATCATAACAAATGAACAATTAATTTTATAGCTAAAGAAACTCAGTAGTTTTTAGAAAGCAAAGGAAAAAATTGATCATAAATTAAATATTAGAAAATCTCGAATTGAGGTATGCATAATCCAAGAGGTACACAGATTTTTTTGCAGATGTGCAGAACAATTCAGAAAAGAAAATGTGTCACTTTTTCTCTTCTATAAAATCAAACCTAAAATTCATTTACTTATCCAATCCAACAAATTATACAAATCTTATATTTATCAATTTAAGAAGACAAGTCATGGTATTGGAAAACTGAGATATGAACTTTCATTGCAGTTTTGCAAGAAAAAGGAGAGATTATATTTTTAACTATCTCAATAAAAGTAAGCTATATATGAAACTTGAATAAATATTACTTTATATATATTTGAACAGTTGTTAAAATATGATGATTTACAAGTTTTTTTGACGAAGGAAAGGGTAGAGCTTAATCAGTTGAATTTTTTTCTGTAATGATTGGAAATAAATTTTCCATAAGCCTATTTCATAATTCTTTATATTTATAAATTTCTCTAAAAAAATCCTTAAAAAATACCATGTACATTTCACTTACTTTGTGATGTTATATAGAATTTAGACCATTCATTAAAATGAGAAATTGACTGTTAATTCAATAGCAAAATGAGTCAAGTTTGTTTTTTCCACATTTAATATTTGTATTTAATTTTTCAAAAAGGAAAGATTGAATCACAATCAAATTTATTTTAGAAAGCCCAAGAAATCCAATGTGAATTTGAAATACACCTAAAATAATTTTATAAATTAAGTATGAAACAAAAGCAAAAACTTGCATCTAATGATTTTATATTAATGAAAGTTTTTGCTTTGCATTTAAAATTTCAAATAAAATTGTAAAAACTAATTTTTCACATTGAGAATTTATTTATAATATAATTTATTTTTAGTAACTCAAGTAATAATGGTTTTAATAGACTGACTGCTGCCTAAAAGTTAAGAGTCTTAATAATTGTCAATAACCAATGAGTAATACATGACGTAAATTCTTATATATATATAATTACTTTTACATTATGAAAAATAAAGAATATCTTGTGGTATATATTTTGAAAAAAATGCCCTATAACTTTAATGGCAAGTGAAATAAAAAAATTAATAGTCCACAAAATAGATAAGAAAATTAAAAAAATTTTGTTCTAGAAAACTTGAATGCATTGACTCATTCTATAACCCATCATATTTAGGACTTTGAAGGGAGTGTCAAGTATTTTGTTAAAATTAAAATTTCTACTAGTTGCTACAAATTTACATTCACTAATATTTGCATATTGTTATATGAATAATAGCTATATGCTGCCAGAATAAAATTTGAGTCTTATTATATATGAATTATTTTTATTTTGTAAAGTCATTTAAAAAATTATATTCATAATTATGGTAATGTGCCAACCCTATAATGTAGTGAAAGCAATATGATGCTTTTTCAACTTAAACATTACTTTAAACAACATATTTAATTTTTTTTTCAAGTTTCATATATAAACAAAGTAAAAATGTAAATTTTCTGACACAATCTGCAACGATTTTTAAGTTCTTGCAACGTTTACTTAGTGATTCTTTACAGATTTAAGGTCCTTAATATGAAGTCTTGTGATAATCTGAGAAATTTTTATTTTGGTAAAACGCCAAGAAAAGATGTTTGGAACCACTGGCTTGAAAAGAACCCAATTCAAAAAAATCATAATGTAAAAACTATGAAAGAGTAAAATATTATTCCACCATAGAAGGAGATACAAGGAAAAAGCAATTACATTTTTAAAAAATTGTATTTCTAGGAATAAATCAAAAGTCAAGTGCTTCCTTATAATAATCATGAAATTATTTTTAATAAAAATTAATGACAATTTATTACATCAAAATTATTAATTAGTCACTATATTGAAGAGGTATCACTGGAGGTATCTGCTAATGAATGAATATTAATAATTACATATTAGATAGTGTCCAAAAATGTAACATGAATGTCAGAGAATCCAGTTAAAATGAATGAAATCATAAATTTATATATTTTGGAAAAGTAGAAGTACAGAGTTTGATGATTTTTTGTGATATGTTTTATTTGAAGAAAAATTTTTATTTAAGAAACAATTTATTAAGAAAATTATTTTTTAAGTTTGAAATTAAATTCAAAGAAAGAAAATAATTTTCTTCTATTGACATGGCAGCCTTGGGTGGGCCCAGGTCTACTCAAGAACCCTCTCCCAAACAGACCTCCGCTTAGCAATAGTTCTCCAATTAAGTGCATTTAAAACTTTAAAATCTTCCTCCACAAAATAAGCCCATCTCAATTTGAGCCTACCCCCAGTTCCAATGGGTTTGTAATTCAGAATTCGGTATGTCAAAAATAAGGGGTCCATATGGCAGATGTGGCCTGTGAACCTCAAATGATGTACTCAATGACATCTGCTTCCTTAAACATAGGAGTTGCCCAAATGAAAAGTGGACATGTGCAATTGTGTCAGAACAATTGCAGGTGTAGCAACATCACAGAACATGGATATGAAGGGAAATAGGAGGTGTACACCAAATTCAAATGCAATAATGAAACCTTTTTGTTGTAGAGGAAATAGCTTAAAAGTAAAGTCGTGATATTCATGGAAGCGTCCATATTGGAACAATGCACAGTAGTATGATTTCTGATTGCAGAAGGTGAGTTGGATGCAGGCATTTATCAGCAAATGGAAGCAGTCTGTGGCAAGTACTGCTTAGTTTGAACAATTGGTGTAAAAGTTTTTGTGAAGGGTGGCAAATGATTTCAGATTTATATGACAATGCCAGCCCAAATGTCTCCCATGAAACCCAGACAACCTTAAAAAAATTCTGGTGAAATGTGTTAGAACACCCACAGTATAGTTCAGATTGGTCTCCCTGAAATCTTCCACTTTTTTCCACTTAAGAGAGCATTTTGTTTCCATTCAGATAATGAGGGGAAGGAAGTTATGCAGGACTTCAAGAATCAACCACGATCTTTCTACAATGAAGCCATAGACCTACTGTCAAAACGATGGGACTTGTATTACAACACCCATGGTGATTTATTTTGAATTCCAATAAAAGTATTTTTTTTTGTTCAACTTTTCCACTTTTCATTCAGGCAACAGTTATAGTTTGAAAAATTCAAAATTATGTCATTATCTCTACAATCCATTCTCATTCTCAGCACCAAAAGATATATCGAATAAAAAATCTTTACGCTCAAAGATGGCTAGCTATTCAGTCTGTGACTTAGCCAAAGTCCAAATTTCAGATTCCTAGGTAAGTACAGGCTTGATGATTATTTTATACAGCATAATTTTGTTTGTCTTTTAATTAATTTTGACTTTAAGAAAGTTCTTAGACCATGAAGACAGCAATAATACACCTTTTAATTTCAGCACCAATATTGTTGAGAATATCAATTTTCGAGCTCAAATAGGCAAATTTATCAACCACTTCAAATTCGTAATTTTCAGCCTGCAGATATTTACAACCTACTGCAGCTTTTGTATTTGGTATGTATTTAGTTTTGTCTTCAAAAATAATTAAATGCAACATTTTGGTCAACTTCTTAAGGACTAGACATCCCTCTGACAAAACATTTTTAGTATGAGCAATATTTATTATATCATCAGCATAAGAGCAAGGAGTTGTACAGTCTTGGTGAAAATGGTACACCTAGTGTTAGCGTGGAGTTGCCAATAGCCCATTCTGCCAAATTGAAAAGGAGAAAAGCAACAGTATCACCATATCTCACACCATTTCTGACTTGGGAAAAACTGTGTGAGGCAACCAGAAAGCTTTACACAGGAAACAATTTGGGTCAAAGTTACCCTAACAAGCAAAATTATTTGGAATGCTCAAGAGTTACAAGTAAGGAGTCACGGTCAACGCTTTCATACACTGTCTTAAAATCAATAATAAGGAATAGTGTAATTCAACGCCAAACTCTAGATTTTTCAAGAATTTGGCTGCCCACAAGGGAGGTATCACAAAATCTGCCTCTTTCTAAATCCACATTGGTATTCTCCAATTATATCATCAGCCAAAGGTGACAATCTTTTAAAAAGGATGGCTACAAATACTTCATAAATGCTGTTTAAAAGACTAATACCTCAATAATTACAACAATAGGTGGAGGTGACCTTTTTCATGAATTGCACATAAAATGCCACAAGTCCAATCTGAAGGCAGCTGTTCTTCATTCCAAATTGCCAAGAGATACATTTTGTTGTTAAAGTCCTCTAAATTTTAAGTAATTCAGGTGGAGTACCATCAAAGGACCAGCAGCCTTATTTAATTTCAGGGTCCTAATTCAACCTCTTCTAAGGTGGGTGGCAAAACACACAAAATCACTTAAACTCCAGGCCATGATGAAAAAACAGATATGAATTTTAAATGATACATTTCAAATTCACAGTATGGTAATAAAAGAATGTATTGGTGATAAATCAACCATCAAAAACAATTTAACTATGAATACATTTTAATTAATTTCACTGCTTTATTATGGTTTTCAGTAAGTTACACTTTCAGTACAAAACATTCAGTTTTTCTTTTTATGTTTTCAGTGGTTTAATTTAACAAAAATAGTTTGCTTATATCTTTTATTTTATGTAGATTACACTGTGAAATATTTTTCAGGAGGGAGACAACAGTATTTTTGATTCAATCCATAAAATAAAATGAAAAATAATAACAGTAATAAAAACCACAGGTTGAAACACAAAGGTTAAAGTCCCCTATTACCTATATAAGTCTAAAAGCACTCAGATGAAATGGTGTGAAAAAAAGTTTTATGTGTTATTATTTATACTGATATGTTGTTTTATACTATAATTCTACTGTAAAATTAATCCAATCAACAAAAGAATTGATGTTTTATATATTTTTAAATTTAGTTTTTCAGTGTACAATTTTATAATAATTGTATGAATTCTAGTGTTTCTAAAATTACAAAATCTACTTTTCAGCACTGTAAAGAATAACTTTATTTTCTTCACATGCATAATTTAAATAATTAACATATTTTTAATTATTTGTTTGAAATTTTTTAATAGAAAAACTATTTTATAGGTTATTTAAAATGTAAATATTTTATAATTTTCCAAATTTTTACTTGATTAATATTAATTAAATTACCCAGTGTTCCTTAAAGAATTATACAAATTATATATATTAATCTTAATTAAACATACAGACAACTTAAATACAATGACAACTCGTATCAGATAAATTTAGTAATGAAAAAAAGTCAAATAACAAAAAATTAGAAAAGTAAAATGATTCAAAAAGGAATAATAAAACAAGGAGGAAAAAGAACATGCAAATAGTATCAAAATATAATTTTTTAAAAATAAAATTTGACAATGAACAAAAGTGCACGGTCATAAACAGAGTTTTGCAAATTTTAAAGCATCTAATTCTATAGAATTTAAATTTCTAATATTTCTGCTGAAGTGAATTAAATGACAGTTGATTTCAAATTTGTCTAAAATCATTTAAAATGTTACATTGCTCTGGTGTGTAGTTGAAATAAATCAATTTAAAACCAAGCATTTACAAGAAAAGGAATTGCATTCATAGTAAAGTATTTGGTGATAGGATTATAGTAAGTCAATCAAGAGAAAGGATAGGAAAGTATTGAGTAAATTTTCTCCAAACATATGCAGACAAATTATACTCTTAATGGTTAACTAGTTTCTACCAATTGAAATAACTAGTGGCATACTATTCAGATATTGCTATATAGTATTATATATAATCTGTGAAAAAATGACAAAATACTGAGTTATCAAATGATTACCTTTCCAAGGATTGAACATTATGGCTGATGCTTCATTTTCAGGAAAAGTTAGTCATTAATTGCTTATTAAACCCTTTAGAATGTTTGTATGAAGGGCAGAGAGAGAATATCAGAAAATATTTAAGTATGAGATTCAGAAAAAATTATCTTGAAATTACAAATCAGAGAAAGAGAGAGAGAACACATTTAATGATTTGAATTTTCAAATAAATTGGAAGGGGTCATCTTAAAAAGGCAGTATCTATGAAGTTTTTAAAATCAAAGTTTCTTCGAAATATTTTTGTTCACACAGTTCATAAAAACTAAATATATTATCAAAAACTAAAATAGTACAATTTATTCTGTTCCACAACTTATATCTAACCTTAGCTATTCATAGAAGCTGCACCCACTGTCTTTTAGATCTTAATAAATTAAGTAATAAAATTTCAAGTTTAACAAACTAATCAGTTAATAAAAAACAATTTAATAATTCTACTTTGATCTGCAAACTTAAAAGTTTTTGCACCAATGCATTGTTTCCTCAGATGATGGTGAGAACATATCTCAGAAAACAATGTATTGGTACAAAAATTTTAAGTTTACAAATCAAAGTAGGACTATTTACAGTTTCAATACAATTCCTCCCTTTATCATAATATATAATATCTGAATCTTGTTAATGATACAGTATCTGAATTTTTTTGTAACATTAATTAAATTTATGTTACATGCTTAAGTTGTCAAAGCTAAGTTGGTGTATGGAATAAGCCACTAAAACCTTTTTAAGCCATAAAGCATATAATAAATGTAATTCAGACTTAGGAAATGAAATCATTTAAAAACCCAGAAACAGTTAAAAATAACAAAACCCTTCTATTTCTAAGCAAAAGGAAATTTAAAATTTATGAATAAAAAGGTGTTTTAGTATGAAGTACCAAAACCAAAGACTAATTGATAAATATAACTGTTGTACTTCTCTTGGAAGAAATGATCTCAAGTCAGTCTTTTTAATGCCTAATTTTGTAAATGAGACAAACAAACAATGGCTATTATGAATTAAATGGAAATTTTTATACAATTTAAATAATATTACAGAAATAACATCTTTTCTTTCCTTAAATTTTTTAAAAAAATAGGTTTCAATAATTTTTTAAGTAAACTCAGGATTTACCCCCAAACAAACAAACAAACAGACAAAAAGCCATTTATAGAAATAAGAAAGTCAATACAGCTATGTTTTTATAGAATAGACAGATGCATGTGAATAATTTCCATTAAAACACTTAAGTTACAAGAGCACAGGCAAAAGCACAAATCATGCACAAAAAATACACAAAATATTTAGCAACGCTACAGCAACCCAGATGATCACATGCAAGAAAACATACAGTAGCATATATACCTTATGTCCTGAAATAGAGAAATAGCGAAGAAAATTAAGGTAACAGGAAACCAGAAGATTCCTCAAAGAAGATGATTCCTTACCTATATATAGATTAGTAAGATAGAAAGTTAAATGGCAAGCAAAAATTTGAAGAATATGCAAGCCTTTGTTTTCCTTAGTGCTGAAATTTATATTCAATTAAACATATAGTTGCCAACAACATTTTCTTCAAACTACAAAGAATAAAATGCACATGCATTGAAGGGGGGAATAGTTAAAACATCTAAACTACATATTCATGCACACAGTGAAAATAACATTATACCTTTCCTAATCTGCACTTAAATACAGCTAAATTACTAAATTAGAAATCCAATGGCACATTTTCTCACATTATTAATGATAATATTAAATAGAAAATAAGATATAAACTTTACTTCATTGTACAAGTCACGATGAGAGTGACTATGAATAAATAAAAGATACTTAAATGATCTTAACATTATGCAAGATGTTCTACATTTTTGTAATTTTTATTTTCCTTTATATGATAACTTAAAATTATTTTATATTGTAAATTTCATTCATTCATTTTATTAAATTTAAAAATATATTCAGTTTATTAAGAAGTATATTTTGAGATTTTAAAAATGTCAACTTACTATAGTTTAAATAATTGAATTTACGCAATATAAATTTATCTTATATTGTTAAAAGAATTTCTGCTACAATGATACAAATAAAAAAATAAAAACAGCTATATCTTGAAAACAAAGACTTGCAAAGCTATGGCCATAGCATTCAGAATAAATAAAAAAATATTTAAAATGGCAATAAATGTATAAAGGGGATACAGTTATCATGCAGAATCAAATAATAACCCTTAATAAAGATATATTTCTTAAAGTTCATTAAATAAAATTATATGCGAATATTTTTAACAATAAAATACAATATCTAATTTGTGAGAATAGAACTTGGTAGATAAATTATAAATAACAAAATTAACTGAAAAGTTACATAATTTTAAAACTAACAGTTAAATAAAACAATTATTCTTTAACATCATTGTAGTAATCTTTATACACTCAATTTTACGTTATGTACAAGAATAGCTCCAAAATTAAAAATAAACTTCCCAAGTACACAATAAAAATTAAAACAATTTAAAAGTTTAAGAAGTTATTTATGTAAAATTATATTTCTTTTAGTTTTTTAAATCACAATGAATTTACAGGTTGAAATTTATTTAGAAAAAGACAGAGAAACTAAATCATATAAACAAAATATTTAAATAGAAGAAATGAAATTTGGAAATTAAAAGCTTAAAACTTTTTGTCTCAAATAAACAATAAAATGATTAATATAAATAAGTAAGCATTTAGTAATATGTTGTAAAAATATATTTAACTAAAAAAGTTTTATAAAACACTAGAAAATCAAGTGTTTAAAATTATTGAGAAATACACAAAATATACAAATCATGATGAAAATTTTGAATTGTAGTTGGATAAATAAAGATTTAAAATTTGATCAGAATGGAAGAAAAAAAATTATGAAAAGTATAAATTTAAATATAAAAAGTAAAAAAATATAAAAGCATATATATGAAAATTTATAAATAGTCAGACATATTTCTTAGACAGAAAAAAAAAAGAATACTTATTAGTTTTAGGGAGCATGAATAACACAGCCACAGATAGAAAACACATCAAATTCTGACATACTGATTGTAAATACATTAAGTTGATGAAACCCATCATAATTTAATTTTTTTTTCATGGTGTTAGTTCCAGATTTATTTTATCAGATAATATTGATAATGTTTTTGATGAGAACAACTCGGAAAAGTAGTCACCAATCCATGGTCCCTAAAACCAACAAGTACCAAATACAGAGTATGGTAGCACTCTTACGCAAAAGTATCAAATAATATTTTTTACAAAAAATTTTGGGAAAAAATGCTATAAAAATATTTATATACGCCTATAAAAATTTAATTTATAACAATTATCTTTTTGTCTAACAAATTTTCATCAGTATTACTTATTAGTAAAATATGATAGTATTCTCTCAAAAATTTACTTTTGCAACAATTTAAAATTAAATTTAAAAATACTTTAAGAGTGTATGAAATATTTTTAGCCTAACCTCTAGGTTAATGTATAATCAAAATAGAATTCTAAAAAGATTTTGCTGCAAATTTGAAATGTGACCAAATGTCATGATATAATTTAAACTGTTTTTTCAAATCCCCTTAGAACAAGAAAGCCTACACCATGTCTACTTGACCTTTCCACATAAGAATGTCACAGAGCAGGTCTTGATCTCCAAACAACTATCCCAGGGAAATGCCCCAGCAGTCCAGAAGATGAGTAGGAGAAGCAGGGACAGGTAAAGAAAGACTGTACCCCCTGCACAAAGGTCATACCATGCAGGTGATTGCTTTTTAATTTAAATTTACTGATAATTAAGAGAAATTAATAATTAGATTAGTGCAGATTTTCAAGACTGATGCCACATATGCTCACTAATTTTAATACTGATTATTCTACTATTCTGTTAAAAGAAAACATTTTTTTTCATGTATCATTTACTTTAAAAGTAAGGCAAACTTCAGTCATAACTCAATAAGACTTAAATATTTTTCATATTAGTATACACAAAAAAGCTTTTATACGCTAACATAGTAAAATGACATATACAAACCATAAGACTTACCATCCGAATCTACAGCTTTCAAAATGACATGGAGTGTAATTCCAATAAGGCACACAATTAAACCTACAAAATTCACTGTAGTCATACGATCTCCAGTGTACTTTACAGCAAGGTAAAGAGTGCATACTTCCTATATAAAAATTTAGAAGCTATGTATAGGAAGGATTTCATGATGCATATATATATATAACAAGTGAAATAGATAAAGGAGAAATATAATTCGATCATATATAACAAAATAAATTAGTTTACTTCTGGAATATATTTTGCACCATATAAGTCAGTTATTACAAACAAAATAAAAATATTTAGCAAGTAAACAAGCACAATTAAAAAACATGCTTTTTAGAACTAGGTTGGATACCACAAGCAATAGTAATTTCTAAATATGCTTTTTAAAACTTTATTGGATACTATAAAGTTTAAGACATAATTCAATATCATAAACAATAGATAAATGTATTTATTTCTATGGCTTCAAATCAATTAAATTAAAATTATAAATGAGAAGAATATGCTTTTATTTAATAAAAGAATTATTCTGCTAATAAAATTCTGTTTTAGACAGAAAAATTGCAACAAAGGAGAATTCAAAAATTAATTAAAAATAACATTTAAAATATGCTTTGTTGCACTATATGCTTTGTGAAAATGTAAAAAGAAAGAATGTTTTCATTAATCAAGGGGAGAAGTGAAGGTACATTTTTTCTCTTTTTCTTGAATGAAATAAAAATTATAATTAAAACAACACTTTTACCTTAAATACTCCTGCAATGGACAGAGTTAAACTTGACGTGAACAAAAGCAATAAATATTCACTAAGCTCCATAAGGAAAGCAAGTACAGATCCTAACAATATGTATCCTAAAGTAGTTAATACTGCACTGACTTCCTTATATCGGAATACTTTTTCAGTAGTTGCAATTGGAATGCCTAGAAAGAAATGTGCATTTGTAGCTAAGGTCAAATTAACATACATTAAAGCAATCTTTCAAGATATTTCTCACATTTTAAGTGAATCTTTCAGTATACTATATTTTATATATAGTCTAATTATTTGCTAATTAAATATAATCAAAATGGACAAAATTCATGTGATGTCACAGTCACATGATATAAATGCACTCACATGTTTCCAATAAATCAGTTCATAAATTCGTGTGATGTCATAATCGTGTGATAAATACAATCACGTGTTTCCTGCCAATTAAATTCATGTAATTTTTTGTTGCCATCTTTTGCTTTTTCAGAAACTTTATTTTAAAAAGTACATATTTGTTTGAAATAATAAACACATTTTGGAAAATAAAATGCATTTGATTTATATACCTAAACATATATAATAGAATTCTTTTTTTTAAATTTGTAAAACTTTTTGAAGAATCTGAATATTTGAACAGCATTATCCAAGTATTAAATTTAAAATGTAGTCTAAATTTTACAAGTAGAACAAGTTCAAGTCTAATGTAAATTTTGATTTAGATAGAGAACATGTGATTGCATTTATCATGTGACCATCATGAATTTAGCCCATTACTTACTTTTATAACAAAAGGGAAAAAACAATGCATTTTTTAACGTTATTGTAAAAATTTTATTCAACACATTAAATAAATTTTTTAAGTCAAAAAAAATTATCTACTTAGGATTTTTCAATAAACACTTTTAAAAAAATGAAAGGAACCTTTCCTTAACTGCTAACTTAAATAAAGCTCAATGGGGGAAATAATTAGTTCAAAGAAGATGGGGACATTAACAACAAATGAAGCTTATCTTAAAAGAATATTCCACCAACTTCCTTAGAATCAAATATTTTAAAATTGAAAATAAAAAATAAATTTGCGAAATAATCTACAATATGACATACTTAGCAGTTAATTTCAAAATTGAATTTTAAGACAGATTTACACATACACAACTTAATAAAAAATATCCATTTCGTAAATTCATTATATTCATGGTCATTTTAAAAGAGCAGAAATCATACACATATTAAAAATAACAAAACCATTCTCATCAAGAAGATCCAAATGCATTAAAATTATAAAAAGTACTTGACAAAAAAAAAACTACCTTCAAAAATTACAGCTAAAGGTAGGAGGCCAACAACCATCCATGGCTGAACATGATAAATCATATCCACAGGATTTCCTAAACCTGGATAAAATAACAATTAAAAATAACAAATGAAAATAATGAATTAAATATTAAATATATGAACTGGACATTAGTAAGTACCATATTAACTTCAAACAATATTTTAATATATCAAAAAAATTTCTTTCCAAAGTTTTATTTTTACTATTATTACTCAAAAATTAACATTTATATTATAAATTTATATTACAATAACGCATCATTCAGTATAAATCATGAGGTATTTGCTTATTTACATTTGAAAGGAAAAAATTTATGGATAAACTTTTAAAATATGACAAACATCTTAAGAAATTACAGAACAAATTTTAAGTCTTATAATTAAGCATGTACATATTGATATATTGTTTTGTTAAAACTGTATAAATTTCACTTTGATGCTTTAATTTTGAATAAAATGTACCTTCTATGAAAAAATATATCACATTGGATTACATAAAAATATAAAAATTCTCCAACTTTAGGCTAAATTTATTTAACAGGTAGCACCGATCCTAATTACCCAGTTCTTTTCGTTGTACAACCATTTGGGCCAGTGTCCACCGCAGTCCAGCAAGAAATGAGGCACTGAGTACAAGCAGAAAGCCATCTAAATTGAACTGGGTAGATTGATATGTGAACATAAACAAGCCTGCAGCTATCAGAGCAACAACTATTATTAGAGAATATCTCTGAAAAAAATTAAAATTATCAATTAAAGACTGAATTGGAAACAATATTCATTAAAATTATAAATTTCAGTTTACACAGTATTATCAAAATACAGTCAGACCCTGATTTAACAAATTCATCGGGACTGAACAGATTATGCATTACATCAAGGTTATTCATAATGTCTGAGTCCGAAAAAATGTAATTTTTTTGCACTTAACTAGAGGAAATTCTAGTAGCAATTACACAAAAAATTTCCATAGTTAGAAATTACACAATTTATTCAGCAGTTAAAAATACTATTAGCATATTACTATGCAGCAATTTTAACTGGAAATTTTAAAATACTGTTTAATATATGTTAAAAAATTTTTTGATTCGTGACTCGGAAGAATTCTTTTTCGACTTTATGCAGTGAAGAACATACTGCGTCTTTTACATCTTGCTGCATGAGGTATGTTCTTTCACAGTTTACAAACAATGTAAAGAATTAGAAAATGTAACAGTTTTGAGAGGAGTTTCCTAATCAATTTCTGCATAAAAATCGCTATTCATTTGATTTTGACACAATGCTTGACACAAATTTTCAAAAACAAAACTTTCTATACACACACACACACAAAACTGTACTTATAATAAACCTCACTTTTCTCAGGAAAAAAAGCAAATGGTAAAATTTCTTAACACATCCCCTGCATTTTGGAGTAAGATGAGATAAAGAAATTTCCTGTCCTATTTAGAATTCACACAGTAGGTAGGTTACACTCATGATTCATCTACAGCTGTTAAGTCTAATAATGGGCTACACCTTTTGCTGTCTTACAAGTCTTTCTGTTCTGGGCAAAAAGGATGTCATTTGAAAAGTCTTTTTTTTTCTAATCAAAGCTAATAAAATTTTTTTTTTTGGTTGTTGAAATAATTTATAAATATGGGGTTTATTATTCATTAAATAGGGTTATTGCCTCCATTTTAATACAGGAAAAGAAAAAATTTGTTAAATCGCAAAATTCGTTAAATAGGGGTTTGTTGAATCAGGGTCTAATTGTATATTGCACATATTAATTAAAAAATTTAAACAAACTAGTATTTAAGATTTTTAGAATTAAGGATTGATGAAATAAATATTTACATAAAAAACATATTTTGATTTAGTTTATTCAAAACATTTTAATGTTATTACAAGTTACAATTTAAGATTTAATACTTGCTTTATATTAAATTACAACTGTTATGATATATTTTTTGCTAAACAGAATGGTTAAAATTTTAATTCAAATTTGACAGCATGAAACAAAAGAAAAACCAACCCTGCATGATTTGTTTAGCAAAAAAGTAATCAATAATAAAAAATAATGAAAAGATGACAATTAAGACTATGTTTTAAATATCACAGTATTAAACAACAATCAACTATAGCATCTGCAATATAAAAGTAATATACAGTGAAATGTATTTAACGTGAAAATGTTTAAGACAAATTATTGGTTAACACAAAATAATACTATGATCCCAACAAACTGCTGGGTATTTTCATACATTTTTTTCTCTTAACATAAAAAGATTTCCCTTCTGGGAATGAAGAAAATATGGAAAACATCAGCTGTGTAAGTGATATTTATGAGAGGTGTGAAGTGAAAGAGGTGATTTCAAGTGTTTTGTAGAAAGGCTTTGAAATACCCTCGGAATAGACAAAGACACAAGACAATTTTGCTTATCTAAGCTGCTTTCACCCTCCATGCTTACAGGCACCCAGAAACTTTTTGTGACCAGTATATTACAGTATGAGTAAAAATCAGTGAGTTTGGGCTCCCTTACTTTTTATATATTAGAAGAATTTTTTTAAGAGCACATTGGCAATTTCATAAAATGTGAAAATTAAATAAAAGACAGGTAGCCATGAGTTACATCCCACTTAAGAAATTCTTTTGATTTTTCAATAAGCAATCATCATTACTGTTAGAAGCAAGGATTTAAGCTGTTCACACATCAATGATTTAAACCTTGTAACAGCATAAAGGTTCTTGATTTTCTATAAAAACTCTACAAAAAATAAAATAGTATGAACATAAGATTCTGCTAATACAGATGTATCACATTTATGTATATTATATTATTCATAGTACCCCCCAAAATGTAAAGTGATCTATCTATTAATTGCAGTATAAAAAGCAGCAGATGTACATACTTGAATGCTCAGTGATCCAAAAATTGTTTTATTGGAATTTTCTACACTGTAAAACATTGAAGAGTTTGTTTGTTTGCTCATATATAAAATGAATGCATGTAAGTTTTAAATATTTTTTTTTACAATATGCACTACTTTATATATGTACTTTATGTTTTAGAAATATCCAAATCAAATAACCCTTTCTACCATTATCACTTAAATATGACATTTCCGGGTTTATATAAATATATAACCAAAATTGTAATTATAAAGCTAATAAGGAAAAATAATAACATAAAAACTCTAACAATCAGCTATCCACAGTGAATCAAATAAGTTTTAAGATTGGGCCAGTAAAAATTAATGGAAACAAGAAATTAATTACTGTTTTGTTTTTTAATTTAAAATAGGACCCTCCAGTTTCATTGCACTTATTAGAGTGATTAATTAATGAATAGAATGCCTATTGTGAAGCCCTTTGTAGAATAGCCCGGAAGTATGCGTCAAAGCTACTTGTATGGTTGAAATATCCTCAAAATAACACTTTTTTTATTTTAAGTTTTGGGAATAAGGAGTAGTCACAGGATGCTAAATCAGCTGAATAAAGTGGATGGTTCAACTTATAGACATTATTCTTTGCCAAAAATCGATGAATAAGGGAGATGTGATTAGGTGCATTGTCATTCAACAAACACCACCTGCTTTCAGTCCGATATTCTGGATGAATGCAATGAATTTTGGTCATCAAACGTTTTAAAACAGCTTAGTAGTACTGACCTGTAACTATTTGTCGATTTGGAACAAATTCTTTGTGGATAATACCCTTACTATCAAAGAATATAATGAGCATTGTTTTGATTTTCGATGGAACTTTTTTTGATTTTTTGGCTTGCAGTGAATTTTGTGACTTCCATTCCAAACTTAGTTACTTTGTTTCAGAATCATACAGAAAAAACCAGGATTTATCACCTGTAACAATGGACTTCAAGAAATTTGGATCTTTTTCAGAGGCTGAAATTATATCTCTGCAATATGAATTTATCATTACTTTTTGTTCAAGGATTAAAATACATGAAACAAATTTAACACACACTTTTGTTTTGCTTAAATCTTCAAGCAGGAAGAATTGAATAGTTTCTTTGTTGGTGGTTAAAGAGTCTTCCTTCAACCTCAGTGATAGTTTTCCATGAAATTTTGTACTTTCTCAAAAATTTCAGGTATCCTAGATTAAATTGGTCTTACCCTACGATGATCATACTCTACTGCAAGCACAAAAACAATTGATCTACTTAAATAACAGTCCCCATAATCTTGTTTCATGAGTGGGTATGTTTCAAAAGCCTTTTTTTGCAAGTTTTGTATTACTTTTAATCACAGCTCTTTTATTCATCTTATACAATCAACATGATAAAAAATATGAGGTTGCATTGAATGCTCGTCTTTTCTCAGCTACTTAACTAAAAGTACACAACTTGTTAGAAGTGTGTCAGCACACCCCATGGATGTTATGACATATGCACATTTACACTCATGGTGCCATTAGAGCCTATGCTTTGGGACGAGTCTTAAAACTTAACTGATGCACTGTGTATATTAAAAACTATATATATATATCTAAACTATCACATTTAAATTATTACAATATCAGAAATTAAAGATTTAAAAACTTCCTATTTAAGATAAAATATTTTATTTACTATCTCTCAGGAAAAGCAAACGTGATGAAACTGTATACAATCATAAAAACATTACCTTTTTTTCAAGTCCAAATAAAAGTGAAAATCCTAATATAAATATAATACATGTAGATTTTGTCATGGTATACCTGAAATAAAATTTAAAATATTCTTATAATAAATGGAAATTTGAATAATTTATGAAATTTTTCATTAAGAATTTTATAATTTGGAATAGAGCATATTTAAACAATTCAAATGGAAGAGATACTGGTAATTTAAATACCGAAATTAATAAGTATTCCTTATAAAAGTTATGCAAATGAGTTTACATTGTTAGAATATATTGCAGATTAACCCAACATCACTCACGTGAAAAAAACGACCTTAAGTTCTTGCGCAGGGTGTGTCATACCCAAGGGTGTTTATATTGTGTTTTTAACATAAAATTTGTATACAAAGGTTAGAAAGGAAGAAAAGTAAGAAATACAACACATTTATTACACCTTTCACATCTAAATTTAGTTTTTCTATTCTTTTTATAAGGGAATTCAGTGCAATGTTTATACACACCTTTAATCTCATCGTGAGTGAGTGCGATGTTTTCACTGGATCTTAATTTTTTTTCCTCTGTACCTTTTTCAAAGTAAACATATAGGAGTAAACTTCTCTATTCTTTAAATTTAAAAATTTTGGAATATCTTTTTATTTTCTCTTATTTTGTTCCAGCAAAATAGTTTTTTTTCTTCAAACGTTGATCTGAAAGTGGATAAGATGTGTACCAGTTACCTCCTTTAAAATTACGTTCTTCTCAAATGTTTTTGTATCTCTACATATAAAACATTTATTTTCAACAGTGTCTCCCTTTACTAAATCTGGATTGATTTCAGTGGAGGAATCATACTTGCTGTTATAATCCCTTGATTTTTCATCATCATCACCGCAAAGAGAATTTCTTCATCCAAAAATACTGTTGTACCATATCTATTAAATATCACATTTCTTCATCATAACTACAATAATATGCCATAGCATAAGGAATATTTAAAATGTGCTCATGCATTCAGAACTGTGACGGTGATTCATGCACAGGGTATGACATACCCAAAGAGGCGATATCCAAAAATATATATTTAGAATTCGCCTACAAGCTAAGGCTCCTCAAAGGATATGACTTTAAAGTCAGCTACACAAGAAACTATCTATTCTCCAAAAAAGGTTTAGAAGGAGCATTGGAAAAAAGTTAGATGGTGGGTATGACACACCCTGCGCGAGAAGTGCTCGGTTAAATGCACAATATAGAAAAACATGGCATTAGAAAGCAAAAATTGTTCACAGGCAACATTAAAAAAAATCAAACTTTCAATTTACAGCGAAAATTTCAACAATCAGATATACTATCACATGTTAGTATTTTGCCAATATATATATAATACAACAGGGCTCAAAATGAAGTGTATATAGGTAATAAAAATATTTTCCAATTGCTAAAATTCAACACAGCTTTAAAAAAGTTTTATAATATTAGAATTCAGTAACAAAAATTTTCAGGTCACAATATCAATGATGATTAATCATATCCAAAATAATAAATACTTATAATTCAGTTATGATTATAATAAAATACAACTCTACAAATCTCAAAAAGGAAATAAAGCAAAGACTAATAATTTCTTATGCAATATAAAATGTACTTAAAACTTATATTTATATACATAAATACTTACAAAGATATTGTAATAAATTCAAAACTCCAATTAGAAAGACCTATGTCCAAAGCACTTGCAATGCCTATAACAGGAAAATACTTTCGTCAAATGTTTTAATTTTTTGCACATGCATTCATGATCGATTAATTAACAGTACCAAATACTGAAACTGAAATATTTTTCATAACAATTATAGCATCATATAACAATATACATGCATAAGTAAATATTTCTTATGGGTGTTCAGGAATAGATTTAGAGTTAACTGTCTACAAAAAAATTTTTAAAGCGTTAAAATATACACAGAAAAAAGAAATGTATATGTTACTTGTATATAATTTGAAAGGTTTTTTTTTTTTTAATTTAAAATCCATCATTGATACATGCATTATGTTACAAAAAAAACTATACCATCAAAGAAATAAGCAGAAATTATTTCACAAAATAAAACCAATTATCAATTAAATATAACCGAATTAAAAAGCAATATAAATAACATAAAATTCAGTAAAAAAACAATGCTGCTCAACTGGTTGTGTGCAGATCTCATCACATGTACACTTTCAGGAATGACACACGAAATAGGCACAAATAAAAAAATTATTTATTGTTAGTTACTATGATACTTATGTATTAGTGTCACCAGGGGTGGCTCTAGGGCCAGACAAACTGGACCCATGTCCGGGGCGGCATTTGAACAAAATCTGTATCAAAATATTTTCTTAAACATTATTATTTACACTTTGGAAACCTGGATCATAATTTTTTTTACACTGAATTGAAAAGCCGATCATTGCTAGTAAAATTTGTATAACGACTCTATATCTTTTTTTGAAAAAATAAAAATTGTACTGCATGGCGGTTTCACTTTGAAAGTATATGAGCACCCGACCTTGGGATGCAAGTAGATACGCTTCTCTTGACAAGATTTTCACTACTATGATATTAAAGGGGAAAATGATGATTATCTTTTTTGTTTATGGTATTACCACATTAAGGGTGACCAATGTGCACAAAACAGAATACTTTGTTTTGAATGTGGAACTTTTGTATTTACCTCTTATTAAGGGCTGTTTTATTTAAATGACACTGAAAAAAGTTTTAAAGATAAGATAGAAGGTGAGAAATAAAAACACCGTATTTATTCGAATCTAAGCCACCATTGATTTTAAGTCACACTCCTAATTCTCAACACAGTTTTCTGAAAAATAGTGTAAAACGGTTTATCAAGAAATAAAATATTTAAAAAATATTTTATAAAAATGGAAATGCAAACTAATACATGAATAATTCATTGATTTTACCAATATTAAAATTTTTTAAATGATTACTGTAAGGTCACTAACCCTGTCAGTATTATGATCAATTTTTCTGCCTTCGATTCTAACTGTAGCCAATTTTGAATAGCTTTAACATTGGAAAAAAGTGCAGCTTAGATTCGTGTAAATTCAGTATTCTTTTTTGTAAAATTTTAGGATTTCAAAGACAAGCTCTCTTGTGTGTTTTTCTTTAAATTAAATATAGTGCTGGCTTAATAAGTCAATGTAACTTAGTAGATTAGAGGAAAAGAAGTGCAACATGTATCTTATTGGTGTTTTGATTTATTGTTAAAAAAGAATAAATATATAATAAAGTGGTTGCACCACGTGGTAGGGGGCCTTTTCTTTGGATTTACATAAGAAATAAAAATGCTGGATTAGGCTAACAAAATGCAGTCTTTCAAACAAAACCGTGTAATGAACTATTTTCAATAAATTTCTGTGAGTACAAGATTTTCTTGCTCATTTGAAACATTTATGCAGTAGTTAAACTTTTTCAATTAAGAATTTTCATAACCTTGAAATTGAAAAAAAAAAGTGTGTGCGACTAAGGTTCTTATTTACGTATCCTTTATTTAAAGATTAATGCAAACTGAATTCCTAATTAAGCTAATTTTTTTAGCATTAAAAGACAAAAGACACATGCCCTGTCTGGTGGGTTTAAATTTCTGGACATATTGTGTAAAATGCAAGGTCCTTTATTGGGAAGTACTACTGTATTTTTGCCATATTAAGATACATGTTAATGAATATTTTGTTGTAATTGCTTTATGAAAAAGTGAACTATACAAGTAATATATTTAGTTTAATATAGTTTCATTTGTTAATATAAATTAAGTGTCATAAATTCACATCAGAGAATAACGATTTAACTGAGCTAAAAAAAACTTTGTTATCGATGAAATTATTTGAAAAGGAAAATCCATAGTTATAGTTAAGAATACATGGATTGTAAAATTTTATCTTTGGAATAAATTAAAATAATATTGCTGACACGAATTTTTTTCGTAAAAGAGCTTCCGGAACAAGACATTGCACAACTTTCATTACTGTTCCCAGAATTAAATTTAAAAAAGTGGTTAATTTGTCTTGTTTATAGTAAATTTTGATTTTTTTTAAAATCATGAATCGCGATTTGTTTTTCTTAATCATTATATTTAGTCAATATAACAGATATGTTTTTAAATATTTTTTTTCCTTCTCTTTTTTATATACTTAAAGAGAAATTTAGTAATATTATTCAGTAATTATTTTCTTTTAAGTGATTGTGTTATTGCTGATTCAAGCAATAATGCTGGGTTAAGATTTCTTAAAAATTCTTTCCGAATATTCAATGTTTGTGAATTAGTTCAGAAACAGGTGAGTTATTTCAATGTTTTCTCTTTTTATTTAAAGAGAAATAAATTTAGTAATATATATATTATTAATACTACATTTCCAAATGAGATAATGTGTTAATATTTAAATGTTATTAAAAATATTTCGAAGGGGCATTTTTTGTGGAAGCTAAAAGACAGAATTTTATTTGACTGAGAAATTATTGTATCTTATTATTATTTTGAATATTGTAGTCTATTATTTGAGTATTTTATTAGGATTAATTTTAGTGATTATTAACTTCTTGTGTTATATTAATAAGATTAACGGAAAGTGTATTTTTCCTGTGGTAGTTGTATAAGCAAAAAAATTTGTTTAGATAAAAATTCATGTAAATCCATTCTATGTTTTTAGCATGTCAAGTACAGATGTACATGCGGGTTGTCAGAAAAAAAATTAACTCTTGATATTTACTTTTTTTAATTTTTAAAAATATACTTTATTAAAATGTCCTACCATGTACTTATCAATTCTATATATATTAAACATAAATACAATGTTTCAACAAAAGTAAAATGAGGGCTTTTTATTCTTTGTCTTAAATTTACGATAAGATTTTGGAAAATCTCAAACATATTATATGCATATAATATATATATCTATTTTTAATTCAAGTGGGTTAATCTTTGAGGAATTCAATTTTTTTGTGTGAAAGCAAAACACTCTGTTCATTATCTTTATATTTTCCCTACTTAAGCATATTTTTTCAAAAATTTTAGAATGTCCGAGGAAATTTTATCAGGCGCTCTATTAAAAAAAAGTTTTATTTTTGTGTTTTCGTTTATAATAAATATTTATTTACAAGTATATACTGTTATGCTGCCTTTTTCTTTGCAAGAACTACTCAAGTTTTTCGGTATGTACTTATGAAATTTTTTTATCTTTTTAATAATATTTTTTTTTACTTTGGAAAGAGGGGTTACATTTTTGTCTGGTGTGGCAAAACTGCTAGAGCCGCCCTGGTGTCACAAAAGCAAAATTGGCACCATGCCAATTGTGGCATGGTATGAAAATAAAGATTCTTATATATTTTATTTGAAAATATCTATCTGTCAGATTTTTGAGGAAAATGGCACAACTCCTGCGGTAGAAATTAAGCCACAGTAACATCAATACATAAATACTGTTAATACCAATTTTACTGAATTACTACAGAAAACCAAGTGGAAAAAAGATAGAAATGGTTACAGTTGGTGAAATTTTGGCTAGCAGCAACATTTGACAATTTATTGCCAGCGCCAACTATCCAAAACAGTAACAAAAAGTCCATTAAAATGTATTAATATATTACATTTATGAATACATTAATACAAATCACCAAACATAAATAACTATGGCACACATATATATTTTTTCATAACCATATTGGCGACATTATATGAAGTGAAGCACATGGCTTCCAATTTAACATGTATGACACCATGTGAAATTGACGTTGCCAGCTTGGCGAGTTATATTTAATGTTGGCATTGTTGTGATAGTATTAAGAATAATTTAATTTATTCACAAGATAATAATTTAATTTATAATTACATTTGACAATCACAAAATATTTCTACTGTTACCTGTAGGTGCAAGTTGTTTGAAATATGTTGGCCAATCTAAAACAACTCTCTGTCTACCAGTGAAAATGTGAAAGAGACATCTTAACATCCCAGAGAGCATGAACTTGACAACTAAGTGGCATATAACAACTGTGAGAGGAAAATGGAAGTCCTGAAAAAAAAATTCTCATTTAAAACCAACATGCATTAAAATTTAAACATTTTTATACTAACTGCATGCAATTGATTACTTTGAAAAATTTCAACAAATATTTGTCCCCACAATAAGGCTGATTATAAGTTAAAAATGAAATGGGTTGCCATAAATTGTAAAATCTTTGGTGATTATTATTTGGCATACAATTAGTAACTACTGGCAATCACTCGCATGAAGAAAATATGTAAGTATCGTACTTCATTTATAGCCTGTTTTTTCTAGATTAAAAAAAGATACAATCAATTGTGATTAATGTCACACAAATAATATTACGTGATTAATTAATAATAGGCAGTTAATATGAAAATTTTTAAAATAAATTTTTATATAATGACCCATTATAAATCTAAATGAAATGGATGTTAAATGAATACAAACAATCTAAGAGATAACATGATGCATATTTAACTAAGTTTATTAGAAAAGAATAATGGAGGCTTCCAACATTTTAGATCTAAAAACCAATTTTATATTTATTGAACAGAAATATTTTTCTATAGCTTGAAAATTGAAGCATAGTAAAATTAGCAGCAATAAAATCTTTAGGTTATAGTGTAGAATAGGTGGCGCCTTGGTGAAACCAAGTATTTGGCAAAATCAATTGCCAAACTACTTATAAGTAGCAATAGGTGTTATGAGAGTAATAGAGTGAAGCCGAATTCCTTCTGGAATCTAGATAAACATTGCCAAATCCAAGGGGCTACCTATTCTACACTAAAGTTAATTTTTCATAGCATAACATTATTATGATATAAACGGTACTTGCATACTATCCCAATCTATTGGGAATTATATGAAATGAAGCACATAATTGCTAATTCAGTGCATATGACACAGCATGTATTCTTATTTCTACAGAAGCAATAATTATTTATTCCCCTCTTTTAAAGACAGCATTGTAATAAAAAAAAAAAAAAACTAATATTAAATCTAAGGTAAAAATTTTATTTACTAAATTTAGATACAAAGAACCACCATCTGCAGTTCAGAAAGAGATGATTAAAATTTAATACCCATATTTTTCACTCTTAATTGGATCAGATTGCGAGTAAAATGTATTTATGATAATCACAAAACTTTTATTCAAGTACTGATAGTAAGAATACTCATACAAACTAGTTATCCATTATATTACTTTAATTCTAAAGAAAAATTTTTTATAGATACACATAAAAAAATTAAATCACTTGACATAAAAATGCTAATGTGAAATTTGCAATTTATTACAAAAAAATAAATAAAAAAAAAACCATCACACACACTTTAATATTATAAACATGATCTTTTATATCATGTTCCTAACTGTGAGAGGGAAATTGATCATACATAATAATGGTCATAATACACATGGTTAAGGATTATTCAAATTTCTCATTTTTCACATTAAATTAACTAGCAAAAAAGATTTTTAAGATATTTTCACAAACATAGCATAAATATATCACATAAATTATTTGCCAAAAAGTATCTTTTGATATCATTGAGTTAAAATAAATTTAAAATATATATATATATAAAATAAGAAAGCCTTTAGTATCAAACAAATTATTGCCACTAACCTTTATAAACCATTTTTGGTAAAATGTGATACCAATAGAAAAACAGTAATACAGACATACTAGTCCAATGGTTTTCATAAAAGTTAAAATTATCCTGACAGTACAAAAGCTGTCCATTTTTTTCATTTTAGGGTCGTATTCTTCTGGACATGGATAACAACAAACATTGAAATGTTTTATGAGTGATAAAAATGATGTTTGCCGGCACGATGAATGAGAACTGGATTGTGATGTCTCTCTGCGTCTCTTCATATTTTGAATTTTAATGCCTCAATCATCACAAAAAACGAAATTAAAAATGACTCCAAAAAATCTACGCGTCACAATCTGGACTGTGATTTGGTCTTGAAAATCTGTTTGTTTCTTCAAAAAAAATGCCACATTTTCACTTATGAGCCTTAAAGACAAAGCATCAGACTCATTTAAGATTGTTTGAGTACATGTCACAAAACATGAATCTTTCGTTCATTTACCAATTATTTTGTTTACAATTAAATACACTTTGTACGGCTAATTCATTTCGAATATTCGGTAAAAAGAAAGTTAAAACGGAAGTCGTTAAATAGAGAGAACTTTTTTACGTGAGTAAAGGGAAGGAAGGAGGGGGATGACATGAGTAAAGGGGAAGGAAAGAGGGGGATGACATTCTGCAGGGTTACAGAGCAAAGCAATTTTCTCGCCAATATCGGTGCTTGCTTTGAATACGATGCCAAACATTTCATTTTCTCCCTTGATGTAGACGTATTCGCATGGTAAAAGCTGGCTTCTTGTCGAAAGCATATTGGATAGATAAAAAACTATATATAACCATCTTTCGAAATTGCAAGTTTAAATACATGCTACAAATTTATTTGTTCAATATTTTTTAAATAAAAAGTTGAATTATGTAATTGCATGGTAAATAATACGATTACGAGCAGAAAGCGCTCACATTCTTGTTTATGATTGTTTTTTGAAGCTCCGGGTTTTTAACGAAAAGATATTAGATTAATTTTAATAAACGATCACTCATGACCCAGAAATTCCAAAAGGTTATGAATAAGTATTTCAAATAAAACCAAGAATGATTTAAGAGGCGATCTTTCCAAAATGTAATTACTGTAAGTCGAAAGGGTAAGTAATTTGATACAGAATAAAAAGCGTTTACTAAAGTGATTTGTGTGTGAAATGCTTGTTTTCAGATTAAATTTTCTGTATTACATAATACAATGTTTGATTATAATTTTAGATACATTGAGCTAATGAATATTCATTGATTGAATTTTTATTTACTCGATTATTTGTTTCGCTCATTCTGTGGGTCGTCAAATTACAGTTTAATCGTTACGTATTCGTAAATACTTGTTTTATCAACACACACAATTCAATATGTTTATATATTCATAAGAATACAAGAATCGAATGATAGATTGACCGGAAGCCCTGATTTTCACTCTGACAATGAATCGAGTTTCTCTGATATTTTTGTTTAATATAAACGAATTTTTTTTAAAGCGTAGTATTTTATGACTAAGTATTAGCTTTCTCTATGTAAAAATAAAAGAGCAGACTTCCAAAATTAACTAGAAACAATATATATATTGCATACTTGAAAGCTAAATCAGATTATAAATTAAAATCATTTTCAAACAGAAATTAGTACATCCTACCATAATATAATCATATATCTATGCATATAATGTATAAACTCGACTCAATTCGTTACTAAATTTATGCCGAAAGTAAGTAATATAAAAAAAATTCTTTTTTAAGTCAATTCCTGCTTATAGAAACTGGATGAATAGAAAGTATTTTATTAACGGCTGAAAATTTGGACGATATATATATATAGGGATTGAGTGAACTAATAGTAGGAATTGAATAAAGAGCATGGTTTGTCTGCATTGTTGTAATAATGGCTAATTTGGCTGAAAAACTAATAATCAATTAATTAAAATTTGAAAAATCTTTATTAACATCAAGTGTCATCCTCTACAAGTTAAAAAATATTATTTGAACTTGATAGGATGAATAGAAAGTATATTATTAACGATTGAAGATTTGAACAAGATAAATAAATCTATAGAGAGAGTTAACTAATAGTAGGAATTGATTAATGAAAAAGAGGGTTTCATTACATATTACTGCTGAATGCATATTTGAGTAAGCGATTCCTTTTTTTTTTTTTAAATTTGAGTTTGAACAAGACAAAAATTTAATTACTTACTGCCTGTGTTATAGTTTTTAATTAAATGGAATAAAAAGCCTAAATCTTACAAGCTATTATTAATTTACAAAGTTTTCTTATAAAAAGAAAGATTAACAGGTCAAAATTCTCGTTCCATAAAAAAAACCATAGTATCCTATGGTTTTTTATGGAACGAGAACTCTCTTATGGTTTCCTTTTCTAAAATAACTATATTAAATGCCGAATTAGAAATAAATTCACTTATTTAAATGCGTATAAATGAGCGAAAATGTTTCATTGAAATATTTTTTACCTTAGCAACAATAGAAACCACAATTTCACACAGTTGTTTTTTACAGTAAATTATTTTAAATAAAAGGGGTGCATTTTTCTATGTTAAAAATCATATTCCAATTATTTACAAGTTACTAAGAGCATTTCTAAATTTATATTAATTTAAATCATTAAGAATACACAGCATGTTTTAATTTTTTTTTTAAAAAGCGGTCAGACCTTTTGACTAGATTTTCTTGCCGTAATTTTATATACTTTCCAATTTTAAATAAAGTTTATCCACATAGAAAAATATCTAATTATAAAACTGAAATTTTATTTCTAAGCATGCCCCTAAAATTTTAAAACACATTTTACCTTTATGATACACACTTTAAAAAAAAATGGACATCATACTTAAATTCCTGTTTAATTTAATTATTGAGTTTTTCAACTTTCCTCCCCCAATTTTTCAGACAGTCATAAAAGCCTAATTCTTACTGACTAGTGTGGGAAAGAAATGAGTGAGTAAATCTTATTTTTTTCCTGCTTCGTAAACCTGCATTACATACATATGCTTCAAAAATAGTTTATTCTGCTATATTACAGTATTACTTCTAATTTTTATTCTTCCGTGTTCACTTTAATAAATCATGAAGTTGGGGAAAAAATTACTTTTGAATCAAAGATTTTTTTCAATCCTCTAGTGTAGATCAATTATTTTTCATCCAATGTTCTATACAGAGAATTGTACCAATTCTAGTTCATAATGACGTATATAAACTGTATTGCGCAAAGTGAGTAAAAGAATCTGATAAAGCATTGAATGTGTGATGTACAATCGCAAAATGTGTAAATGACACAGATAATTTTTATCAAATTGCAACTATAGCATTTTTTTTTAAAATAAAAGTACGTTTGATCTCAAATAATTGCATTATACATTCACATGTATATATGCAAACAAACAAACTTTTTAAAGAAGCGTGCAAATAATCAAATATCATCCAACCTATAACGTATATGAAATTGGGACTGTGATATAACACATGAATTTTTACAAATTTGGTAAACTGCAAAAATTACATTATATTTTTTAACATATATTTTATACAATTGATAACAAATACGAGTACATTTGTTACTTTGATAAATAGTTTTGAAATGAGACAATGTAAAACATAGTTTATAATTAGAATATAATACATTGTTGCACATTGTGATATTGGTTGCTAAATAACACAGAAACATTGGATTCGTAGATATGTGGTGCCTCAATTTCAATAGTATGTGACTGCATTAAATTTGACAAAACACCGTTTTCAATAGTTTGACCGAAAAAACCGAAATTTATTTTGCTTATTTCACACAATTTTCGTATTATTCTGCTCTCTATATTTTAATGGTGGATTATATCTACAAGAAGCTGTATCTTTGGTTGAGATTTATTTTTGTGGTAATTTAGTTAAGAAAGAAAAAATACAGCATTATATGTAACAAAATGTGTTTAAAATGTATTTGATATAACATGACCACGATAAACCTGGTTCGCCATTTAATTAGTTATAATTGTAAGGGGATAACAGGATGTTGATTCATAATAAAATAATTTCTCATCGGAAAATTGGGCAAATCTTTCTTAATAGCCTGTGTTATGTATAGTCAATGAGACTAGGAATAATCAAAGACCTTCCTTTCTCTCATCTTTCATTGAAATATAGAGGCTGTAAGCAGTGGCGGATTAAGCGGGTGTCGGACTTCAACATTGGTAGGGGCCCCAAGCTTGATGAGTGCAAAGGCCAGCGACAAACCAACCACGCCAGCTTGGAACAAAAAATGGGAAGAAAACAAAGTTACAATGAAACCCCCGCTGGAAATTTATCGGCATGCAAGAGAAATCCTAATGTCGAAAAACTTTTGAAAATATTTTTAACAATACCGATATCGAATGCATCAGGTGAATGATCTTTTTTAGCTTTAAAACGTGTTAAAAATAATTTAAGAAGTACTATGGGAGAAAAGACAAATTGAAGAACATGGCCATATTATATACAGAATAAAATGTTTTGGACAAAATAGATATGGTATAAATAATTGATGAATTTGCCAAAGAGAAATCAAACTCTGTATAGCAAAACTGTAAGTTCTTAAGTAAGGTTTTTAATATTTTTTTTATACATACAGTTAAGATTTTTCTTTCGCCGGTGAGTTTTATTATATCCCTATATTCTATTTTGAGAATTTAAAGTAAATGACTCTTTTCACTATTTTAGTTTTTCGACTCTTATGCCCATGGGCCCCAAACCTTTTACCGCCAGGGGGCCTCCAACTACCTTAATCCTCCTCTGGCTATAAGGATTCCCACCTAACAGCTGTGAGTGTGAATGGACATCACCCCGGCAACCTTTGACACCACAAGGAACACCCCCTATTTCGCCCGACATACCGGATGCAACTTGAGCCGTCTGCGATGCTCCCAAACCCTAGAGAGGGCGGGGAGAGAGAACGAAAAGGGATGCCAAAAACTTCTCTCTCGAAAAACAACAGAATTTAGACTGTAATAATCTAATTACTAAGTTAACTCAAAATGTAAATTTGTAAATAATAGCCATGACGTAATTGAATTTAACTTTTAAATTAACCAATATGACGCTACCGTAAAAGAGATAAGACATCTGCTTGGCTTTGTTTCTGGGAAGGAGTGGAGGGGGGGGGGCATAACAAGACGAACAAAGCATTCCTGCGGACATTCCGACACTGCACCCATTTCCTTCCACTAGATAGGCCAAAACTATTTTTGTAAAACATTTTTAAAATGTTACGATGTTAATAAAAATTATAAGCAGATAAAAAATATATTATTTTAGGAATAATATTTTTTGATTACATACAAAATATAAATGATCAAATTAGAAAAAGCATTTGAAAGTAAAGAATTTAATGTACAAAGAGCATATTAAGGAAGAAATGTTTTTCCTCCTTTAGTATGGGCCCCAAATGATTATAATGAAAACAAATACTATCAGTAGCAAACACAAAAATTTTTCAAGGGGGGGGGGGGAGTCCACGGTTGAAAGTCTCCCAACTCGTATCATACATCAAGACGACACCAATTGATTCTTTTGATTTTGTTAACAAAAAGCAGTAAAAAATAAATTATTAAACTAATAATTAACATTAATTAATAAAATAAATTGTTAATTACAAGTACTTAATTAAATTTTACGTTATATATACATAGGATTATCATCAATCGAAAAAAATCTGAAGGTCTTTGGGGAGTGTCCAGACCCCCAGGACAACCCCCTTGTGTGAGCTACTGAATACGATTATTGTACAACATATTATTAGCTTTATGGAGATATTCTAAAACCGTTCATAGAATTACACACACACAAACAGTTGAATACCTCTAATAACTGGAGAGTGAGTGAGTGAGAGAATATTAACGTCGCACTGATTAGCAACACGAGGGCTTTTGGCGACGGTCCGCGTAATTTTGAACCACGGTCAAGTGACGCGGACGACACCTGAGCTGGCACCCCCTCTCCTAACTACCACACCACACCAACGGGAGGACGTTTGAGCTCTCGACAGATTTAACGTGCATCGCTCCCCTACCCCCTACACGGCGGATCTTTAGTGGTACTAGGATCGAACCCATGACATGCTAGCCATGATCCGATGCCTAGACCACTCGGCCACCGCGGCCGCAAAATAACTGGAGAGAGAGTGAATATTAACGTCAACCCCTATTCAGCTACAAGAGGATTTTTGGCGTCGGACCTAATAATTTTGAACTATGCCCAAAGGATGAGGAAGACACCTTACCTGGCACCCCCTTGTCTTAATTTCCATCCCACACCAATGGGAGGATGTTTGAGCCTCGACACATTTAACGTGCATCAGCCCCTCTACAAGGAGGCCAATAACTGGAGGATAAATATCATAATATTCTTTTGTTTTATGAATCATTTTTCAACTATGATCACGTTTAGTTTCTATACAGGTTGAGAAAACTACCAAATTTTCAATAAATATAGTTCCTTCTTTAAAATTGGATTCCCACGGTTATTAATTTTCAAATTTTTTCATAATTACAAAATAAATCTTTACCTAATATATTCTTAGACTAATATAAAATTATTCATTAAGTTAGATTTTTTTTTTTTTAGAATCATTTATAGTCTTTGAGTGTTTTGTTCTATATATTTCTTTTAAAATCAGTCTTTCCGTTTAAACTCTAAAACACTGGATGTACTTTTATAACTTAATTCCTATTTTCTAATACCGTTTTAAACTTTTATAATGAATAATATTTATTATGATATATATATATAATTTTATTAATGATTTACTTTGTTCAGATGTACTTTTAGAAACTAATGAACTTGCTTTAGGAACTCTACTTTAGGAACTATTCGAATGGGAATCATAATTTTTTGGATATTTTAAATAAACTTCTAATATGTATTTCGTTACAGAATTATATGGTATTTTAGTTACATTTTCTACACATTTTTTTCAATGATTTAAAACCAAAATATGTTAATTATTCAGAAATATAGCCCAAACATATAAACTATTAGCATTTAAATACATTAAGTAGACAGATTCCATATTTTTATCAGTATTTTTCATCTTCTATTTATTGCTTGATTTCTATATCTGTTATAACATTGAGGTGTACGTACGCTAATTTCTTTTTAAAATCCTATCTTAATTATTTATAACTCTATTTCAGTTTTTTTTTTTTGACATGGTATCTTAAAAAATCTAGGACCTGTAAAATATCAAA